>CAUYRH010051885.1:0-162991 GCA_963574655.1 Perodicticus potto
GAGTGCAGTCAGACTGCACTTGGAGTGCCCGCACTGTGAGTGCAGTGAGACTCCACTTGGAGTGCCCGCACTGTGAGTGCACTGAGACTCCACTTGGAGTGCCCGCACTGTGAGTGCAGTCAGACTGCACTTGGAGTGCCCGCACTGTGAGTGCAGTGAGACTCCACTTGGAGTGCCCGCACTGTGAGTGCAGTGAGACTCCACTTGGAGTGCCCGCACTGTGAGAGCAGTCAGACTCCACTTGGCTATGATTGTTGTTTGTTTGTCTGTTTGGAAGACCAAGCGCTCTCGCCTCACATCTATGTTGTGGTTAATTTCATGCAGCAGCAGCTACGCCCTAGTCTCTGGATTCCTCACTGCCTGATGAATCTGGTGTTTGTCCTGCTTTTGATACTGAGTACGCTGTTGCGTCTGCTCTGCAATGTTGCCATCAGTGGTCAGACCCACCCTGAAAGCACACAGCCAGCCCCACATCACATCAGACTGGTGGGTCTCTCTGATAACCCCATATTACCCCAAACTACTTGTCCTCCCTATCTCATCATCACCTTCCATTCCTGTCCTGTCTGAATTTGGACCACGTGTGATGTGTTTCCACTTATCCATTCTCATCACCATTTTCTCTGATTCTTAACATCATTTCTCCAATTTTCACATTGTGGCTGCCTTCATTGTCACAATCTAGACTCTTCCTCTGATGATGGGATCAAACAAACAATGTCCATAAACCACAGCAGCTCTTTCTTCTCCATCCTGTCCCCTTGTCACAGAGCCCACTGCTGGGCACATGACAGCCCAGGACCAGAACCTGGTCAGAGAGAAACATCAGAACTGTGTCACCTTCACCTCTTCATCATCACTATTTTGTTCTCTTATGAAACCAAGTATATATCTGCATTTGGCAATGAATGTAACTTACAAAGTGAAAATATGTTGTAGACCTATTCAATCTTCCCAATTGGTTGGCATGATTTCCAACTCTAATGATATATTTATTCATGTGTGTGTGCGCATATATTTCTACATTCACTTAATCATGTATCTGAGATATCTGTTTATGTCAGTACATATAGATCTATCTTGTTCTTTTTAATGGCTGCTGTGAGTTGAATCGTATGAGTGTATCATAATTTATTTATCCAATTAAAACCAGAGAATCTCAAAGCTCAGCCAGTGCTTTCAAGCAGAGGAATTCCCTCTATAGTGTCTCCATGGGATGCCAGCCCAGCTGCAACACAGGTCTTGGTTTTCCTCGGGTACAGAAATTTTTGATGGGCTCCAGGGTAGTGTCTTTATTTCTGTCTCATCTGAAAGGCTGGTTGTTTAGTCAAGACTAGCAGAGAGTTTTGGCCGTGCATGTGTCCAGGGTACTTTAAAGATGTGCAGAATTTCAGGCAGAGCACTCACAGAACTGCTGCCATGCAGACAATTGGGTTCCCCATGGTTCTTTCATACTTGGACCTTTTGTCTTTTTACTCTGTGTACCCTCATCTCCTTCCTTGGCTTTTGTATCTGCTTTGATCCTAATGCATAACTGGACATCTCCACCTGGCCACACACAGGTGTAAGTACTGGCCGTATTGTGTATAAAACCGACTCATTCTCTCCTCAAGGCTGCTCCAGCACCCTGTCCAGCTGGAGCCTCGTGAGACACTGGCATTCATCCTTGTTGACTTTTTCCATTTCCACCTCCCAAACGTTTCTATGGTTTTTGACCTCCTCTTCAGCCCTGCCATCACTTCTCAGGGGCTGGCCAGTGCCCAGCCCATGACAACTCTTGTCTCTTTCCAACCCACCCAGGGTCCCTGTCCAAAAAGGCTCAGCCTACTGCATCCCATGCAGACCTGTTACACGTGGCCATTCGTCTCCTATAGAGTAAAGTACAAGGCCCTTTGTCACTGCAGAACACCTTCCACAAAGGAGTCAGGCATTCAGTTTCTCTGGCTGTCCCATTAACCACACCAGCTCTTCTCTCTGGATCTTCTCCCTGTTGCTTTCTTTAAGTCTGAAAAGATGTTTTCTCCTCTAAGGAACCTCCCCTGATCACCTAGACTGGATTCGGCACTTCTATTCTCCATTAGGACAGTCTCTGCCTCTACTGTTGCTCTTCCGTCATGCAGTGAGGTTGTCTATCTGTACTCTTGCTGTGAATTCACCAGGGAAGTCCCTCCCCTCACTCAGCTTTAGATCCCCTAGCTCTTATCACAGAAACTGATGTATGATACAGATTCAGTACACACAGGATGGGTGGGTGAGTGGATAAGATAGGTGAGCAGATGAATAGGTGAGTGGATGGATGGATGGATGGATGGATGTAGAGGTGAATATGTGAATGGATAAGTGAATGGGTAAGTGGATGTATGAGTGGATGGATGGATGGATGGATGGATGCGTTGGTGGATATACAGATGGACATGTAAGTGGATGAGAAATGGGTGAGTGGATGGATGGGCAGGTGGATGTGTGAATGGAGGGATGGATGAGTGGATGGTTGGGTGGATGTGTGAGTGGATGTATGTATGGATGGATGGATGAATGAGTTAGATGAATAGGTGAGTGAATAGACGGATGGATGGATGGATAAATGAGCAGATGAATAGGTGAGGGAATAGATGGGTGGGTGCATGGATATGCAAGTGGGTGTGTGAGTGGGCAGGTAAATGAGGGTGTATGGGTAGGTGGATAGATGTGTGAGTAGATGGATGAATGGTTTAGTGGGTGATTCTGAACAGTTGTCAATGCTACTTTAGTTTCAAGCACCAACAAATGAAGCTGAGAAGTTTGAGGTAACCCTTTCCTCCCTTAGGCTTCATGGCACCATGTCTCAGCCCAGGAGGACCAACAGGGCAGTAACAAAGTCTAGAAGGAGAGGGGGTCCTGCCTTAGCCTTGTCTAGGGCATGACATCAGGAGCATCTCCTGTGATGTTGAAGGGAGTATTGATCCTCACAATACAATGCAAGAAAGCTGACGAGTGAAAGGTAGGTAGGCCGCTGTACACTCCCAAGGCACCTCAGCTGGAGAAAAATGCAGGATTAGCCCTTGGAGGCTGGCTCCTTCAGTCTCTCCAATAATATGATAATTTAATAATAAAATACTACCAGCAGCTGAAATGTAAGAAGCTTGATCTGTGTTCCAGACACCATGCTCCGCCCTTTCTGGCATTGTGACTGTAATCCTCAGGGTAACGTCACAACCTGTCCTTTAGGCAGGGGCTCTAGAAGTTGCCCCAGGTCACCCAGGTACTAGGTGTCAGGGCCAAGCTCTAATCCCAAGCAGTCTCTCCCCAGGGCCTGCCCTCCCATCTCTACCCAAAGGGTAAGGGCGCAAGGAAAGAAGACCTCATATTTCTGGACGCGCAGCCCAAGGTGTTTTTCTCCATGCTGGTCCTCTGCAGTGCTAGATTTGAGCTTCATTTTCTTCATTAACTGGAAGAAGAAGCAGGTTCAGGAGGGGTTCCCAGGCTGGTTGGCAAGTGGCTGAGCCCAGCTTTCTTTCCGCCTGCTCTTCCAAATGAGAACGGGCAGGATGAGTGATGCACGGTGGCAGCACCAGGCACACCACTCCAGGTCTCCAGGGACAGACCTTTTAAGGGCTGAGTCTTCCACTTTGCCATTCTCCATGCAAATACTTCTCCTACTGATTTGTAACCACATCCTTCTTGGAGAAACGGATTGACAGGCTGTCTAATTACCTTGTATCTTTTCGATCCAAGCGTTATGAGCACAGGGCCTCGTCCCCTATGCAGAAAGATTCTCACATACAACACAGGCTGGAAAGGTTCATCCATATGCAGGGTGGAAAGCAGAGCTGTTTACCATCAGGAGCAGGCAGGGGGCTTCTTACAGCCCACTGAGGTTCCCAATGACTCGGGGTGCTTTTGACCCTCCCAGAGTCCTTGCCAAGGATTTGGTCTTCTGAATCTGAAAGGCAGCAGGTCTAGGTGGATAGCAAACCTTCCCTTCACATTAACCTTTTGCGTCTTGGGTAATAAAATAGGACTTTTCCCCAACGGGTATATGAGAATTATTCATATCTTTGGAGTAGATCCAAATGAATAAAAGGGCTTTCTCCTGTTCTTTTCTTCATTAAAAAAAAAAAAAAAAATTCAGAGTTTCCCCGAACAGGGAAAATGTGTGCTTTTAGTCATTTCAATTCTTTTAAATTTATTTTTTAATTGAAGTTAAACAATGCAGTTAAATGTGCAATTCTTAAGTGTATAACAACTCGGTAAATTTTTATGTACATACATACCCTGGCATCCACCACTCATATCAAAATATAGAATATCCCCAGCACCCAGGAGAGCTCCCTCAGGCCGCTTTCCCGGCGATGCCTCCCCTAAATAACCACTGTTCTGACTTCTATCATCATAGATTAGTTTCACCTGGCGTTGAACTTCACACACGTGGAGTCTCACAGGATATAGTTTTTGTGCTGGTTCATCATTAGAGACTTGTTCTTAGCATCAAAACCTGGAGGTTCTATAACCAAATGGCCCCTATGGTGAAAAACATATAAAATAAAATGTGTGTGTGCGGGGGAGATTTTAATAGAATTATTCTTTGCAAAAAGAGGAGCTTAAAGCCTCCTCCACCTCAACCACCACGTATATGGAAACCACTGGATGAATCTGCACCAAATCCAGGCAGTGTATTTAGGATGCACTGCTTAAATACGAGAACTAGTCTACTCAGAAATGCATGTCGTGGGAGGTTGAGAGAGTCCTCAAAGAGTTGGACAACCCTGGAGTAGCTACAAGCTCTGATTTGTGTTAAAGTGTATTCCTCAATAAGTAACAATAAGGATTTGTTTATTTTAGGATAATTATTCTTCTAAGGCAGCGGTTCTCAACCTGTGGGTCATGAACCACAGGAACTGTATTAAAGGGCCGCGGCATTAGGAAGGTTGAGAACCACTGTTCTAAGGGATGTTGAGAGGATAGCTGGTGGTCCAGTGAATTTGGGAAGTATTTCATAGTTCATCTCCATCTTGGAGATTTATAATGTTCCTTATTAGTTAGCATGTTAAAGGCACTGATAAGTCCTGCTGTAAAGGTATTGATTGAGTATTAAGGAAGCATCATTGTCCACAGAACCCTCTGAGGCTGGATGACCTTTTTCATTTTCACAGAGCTCCTTTTTCCTATAACCTACATCCCAAAAACCAGGGGAAATGAAGTCAATCTTTGGGTGAAAGATGTTTATGTTTTAGTTCTGAAAAACACACGGCCTGTGTCTGTCTTTGCTTAGATTTTCCTGAGATTCTCAAAAAATATGTAAATGATCAGAGCAAATATAAGATCACCTTCAAAACTTGTTGAAAAGATGCATGAAAATGGCCATTTTTTGGAAAAGTCAGTTTTATTTGTTTTACATAAATGACATTTTTTCTTAATCCGAAACTGATAATTTTGAATTACAAGGGGACCACAGATGTTTCTCTTGCCCATCACTGCAATTTTGCCTCTGAAAATCAAGAGAGATGAGCCCAAAATTGAATGAGGAGGTGGTCATGGGTGAGCAAGGAAGCGCTGGTTATCAGAGAGCCATGTGAGACACTCTGTAAGCAGGTTTATTATCTCTTTCGGCCTTTGCTTTTCTCTGTGATAGCTGTTGATGCAATCAATACATGCTTCCAAAATTCCTCCCCATCATCCACAGTAGTGCAGATTTTCTGTCTGCAAGAATCTTACAGAGGTTCATCCGTTAAAAATCTATCCCATTATTGGATGGATGCTTTATTAGTTTTTCAGCAGAACTCGTTTCTGCTAATTTGCTAATTCATTCATGTGCTCTCTGCCAACTGCTGGCTGCCCACGGACCATTTTCAGCCTATTTCTGTTTGGCCAGACACGGAGTCTGTGTGCTGCTTTTAGTTGTATTAAGTCCTTCGGAGAGACGGAAGGTGCAGGAGGGACCCACAGACCTTCCTGCTCAGAGAAGACACACTACAATTTAATAGTACTTTTAAATCGCCTGATCTAAACATTTTCAAGAGATTTTTTTAAAAGGCCTTTTTCTGACAAAGTTTTGTTGTCTCAGATTGTCAACTTCTACTCATGGACTGAATTCAACTAAATTGTACGTGTAATCAGCACACATTGGTAGCACTGTTATTACGCGGTAGGTTCTAAAAGGGATTCTCAGGATGTGGAATCTCATCTCTGGGTCTTAAGGGGCCTTCAGCTTATTTGGGGAATCAGGGCATCTCTGTAAAAACAAAGCGTTCATAAAATAATAATACATAGGTGACAGTAAGGCCGATTCTTACTGTGTGCCAACCACTGCCCTGACACCAAAAAGGTCTTCACATGTTTATTCCTTCCATAAACCTAGGAGGTAAGTGTAGTTATTATTATCTCTTTGTAAAGGTGAGGAAACTGAGGCACAGAAAGGTTCAAACACTTCCCCCGGGTCAGTGGCAGAAGTGGGCTTTGAACACCAGGCTTTGAAGAAGAGATCACTGTTCCCAGAGGAAACTGGCTTTCATTGAGTGTCTATTTATACCAGGTCTTATTCTAAATTCTTTCACATGTTATCAGGTTAAAAGTCTAACCAGAAGTTACGATATCCATTTTTATAGACAATCAATGGAGCCCCAGTAAATACCCCAGTACACCTGTTGGGTACAGTGCACCCTATCGGGGTGAAAGGCAGACTTACGTGTATAAATTGGACTCCATCTGTACAAAAACAAAGTATGTAAACACAACATGTGTACCCCCTAACATTCTGAAATTGTTAAAAAATATAATAAATAAAGAGATTCTCAGGAAAGCCAAGCAGCTTGCTCAGACCACAGAGCTTACCATGGCAGGTGCTAATCGGCACCTGCCTGATGGAAAGTCCTGTTCGGGTCCCCACTCTTGCTGCCTCTGGTAAGCTGGACCTCTGCATCCTTTCTCTGGTTCCGCAGTTTTTTCTAAAAGCACATTCACATACCTACACTTATGCACAAACACGTGCGCACATGCACACACCCCTCTCCCCTGGCTAGCAGCTGCCCAGTTTGCTGCACCTGTGGTGTGATGGAGGGTCTCACAAAGGAGCCAGGGCAAGGGGCTCCCAGCTTGGCCTGTCTGTGATAACTTCGCCCAGCTCCAGAGCTGGAGCCACCCAGGATGTCATAACTCTACCTTCACTGCAGACGCCCTGGCGCTGGCTGTCACCTGAAATATGCCCTCCTTGGATATCTTACAAGGAAGGCTGTCTTCTGCAGCCCTTGTATGGAAGTGACCAGGAGCAGGGACCATGAGCTCTGACCAGTGAACGTGGCTGACCCTTAGTGAGGACTCGGCCCAGTAACTTCCCAGTAGATGTGTGTGTGGCCAGAAGGGCTGAGTCACCTCTGAGGTCATCTGCAGACATCCTGGCTCGGCTTCCTTCTCAGCTGGGCTGGGTCACTGGAGCACTCTGGCTCCTGGGTAGGGAGAAGCAAGGGCACATTTGATGGGAGAAGGTGGTTGAGGGGCCCCCTCACTGGGAGGTACCAGTTGCCTAATGAGGACACTCACTTGGGTCTCAGGGGATCTGGACTCCTGCCTTGGTTCTGCTGCTTGCTTGATAAGTGACTGTGCAAAGGTTCCACAGCCTTCATCATCCCCCAGGTGGAAAGATGAGAGACAGCAATACACCCCGTAAAGGGGTGCTGGACCATCAACTGGGAGCTACCAGGGGCACATGTGGCATCTGCTGGTGGCTAGTTCTGGCCCTCCTCCACCCCACCCCTCCCCACATTTTGTGTCCATCTCTAGCACCCCTGGTTTTTGTAAAGGTAGCCACAGTCCCATAAAGGGTAACTCAGCCACTTGCGAGCCAGGCGAGAGAGGGCACAAGAGGTGAAAGTGATTACTCCCCTCTGCTTGTCTAACAGCACTACTGCCCTCACACTGCTGTCAGGACGGGGCCCTTCTGGCTGCTCTAGCCTCAAAACCTGCTGCGCTCTGCCATGGCTCTGTAGGCCAGCCAGCCTGCCCTTCTTTGAGCTCTGTAAACCCATAACCTTCCTTTTCTAGCCAGACCTTTGCACACGCTGTTGCCTCTGCTAGAGCAGAGAAAAACATTTTCATCCAGACTTGTCACTTTTCCAGATAAACCTCATCACCTGGTTACCCCGGCCCATGCTAGACGCTCATACTTCCACGCACCCTTCCCTCTTCACGCTTCGCGTGCCCTCTGCCTGACACCGTGGAGGGCGCCCTCACCCACTCCTTTCCTTCCTCTCTTGTTTTCTTTCCTTTCTTGTGCTGTCCTCTCCCTAGCACTATGTCCCTATTTCCTTGCACAGTGTTTGTTCATTGATGAAGGAAGAAAAGAAGGAAGGAAGGATGGATTGATGCAGGCCCCATGGGGTCTGGCATTCTCTGTGAAAAGCCGACAGCCCCTCCCTGTGGGCCCCTCACTCAGTGCACAGCAAGAGGCAGCTCTGCCCGGCGGGGCACTGGAAGCCTGGTGATTACCTCCTGCAGCCGCCACCCCATCCCATGGCAGGGCCATGCTGGGAGCGTGCTCTGTGCTTCGCTGCTGCGTGGCAACCAGCACAGGAAGTTTGATGGCGCGTGGGAAGGGGCAGGTGGTGATGGAGGTGATGAACTCCTCATTCTGTAATGGACTGGAGCCTTCCCTATCAGATTGTGCTCCCTCTTATCAAGCAGGAAGCTGGCAGGCTGTGTTTTAATCAATTGATAGCATCACTTGGCATCCAGCAGCCAGCTCGGGTTTTGTACAGGACCAGGTCGTTGATTTTCCAATCTTTCCACCTTCTCAGAGATTGCAGGTTGGGGGCAGAAGGCAGCAGGGAGACTCCTCTGGAAGTTGGGAGAGGCGCCAGGGCTCTGTGCTCCATACTTCCCCAACAGAAGGAAATAAGCCCTCAGAGAGAGGGGGAAAAGAGAAGAAGGAACGTGCCAAGAATGTTTTGAGGGAAATGAAACTGCCATATGACTGTGGTCTTCCCTTATTGAGAGGACGGGCTGTTAGCAACCAGGATGAGTCCTGCTTAAAACTGAAGTCGGTCAGTCTCTTTAATAACACTCTTGTCTGCCTGTCCAGCCCTTTGCAGTGACAGACACTTCTCACACCTCTTTTTTTTCTAGAGGCCAGCCCTCCACAGGCCCCATTGCGTGACCCAGTAGATGCTGCGTTCATTGTCCATCTTTTGTCTTTTTTCGGTCTCTTTCGGGTCCAGGATGACCTCCAGTCTTGTGTCAGAATGATTTCTCCAAAGTCTGAGCGGGCCACACCCTGCTTGGATGGTGACCTTTCTTTAGTGCTATGGAGGTGGAGCCTTCCTATGACTTTCTCTTCTACCCAGATGGAGGGTTCTTAAGGTGATCGTGCTGACCATACTAGAGCCAGGACTGACATTGCATGTGGGATACAGAAGGAACTCAGAGCATGTTTATGAATAAATGAATACATGGCTGGGTCATGGACAGATGGATAGAGGTATCTATGGGTGGGTAGATAGGTGATGGATGGATAGATGAATAGAAATGAATGGATGGATGATCATATGGGTGAAGGGGTGGATGGATGGATGGATGGATGAATAGAGATGAATGGATAGATGGTCAGGTGGGTAGAGTTACTGATGGACAGACGGACGGACAGATGGATGATGAGTGGGTGTAAAGGAGGAGGATGAATGGATTGATACAAGGAATTGCTAGGGGCCACAGCACGTAAAGCCTCAGGATGTGCTCAGATGAGGCAGTGCTCACAGTAGCCAAGGAACAGACTCTAGAGTCAGAGTGACAAGATTCAAGGCATGTAGTCTTGGGAAAAGTCACTCTCGTACTCTAGGGGTAGCTTTTCTCATCTGCAAAATGGAATTACAGGATTGGCTTGTTCAAAGAGTAGCTGTGAGGAATGAATCAGATAAACCGTGGAGTGTGATTGGCACCAGATTTGGCACCCAGGGAAAGCTCAGGAACTTGGAGTGCTATTCACTATGGCAATGAAGGGAGGCAGAAGAAGCAGGTAGAAGCAAAGCAGACCACCCTGGTGAAAAGTGTGTGTGGGGTCTGCATTGTCCTAGGGTCCTTCAAGATGCCACATGCTTTGTAGCTCAGCCTAGTACCTTCAAAGTGCTTCCTGTTTGTTATGCTTGCTTTGGGGTTCATCTGGTTTCACCAACAACCCAACCACATCATGTTGCCCCATCTTGTTAAAGCCCCTGAGTTTCCCCAGGTCAGGTCTTGCTCTCAGTATGCTACCTTGCACTTGACATTTCTCATCTTGTTTTTGGAGCAGAGTAGGTTGACAGTTGTTTAAAAAAATGAACACACACAAAATAATGATTTTCATGCAGAAAACATTCAGTGAGGCTGCTCTTGGTCAGATGGAATCTCCTCCAGGTTGTGTCTCAGGGACTCCAGAGAGTGACTGTGACATTTTCCCAGGTCCCCATCCTCTCCTGGTTTAGCTAACAGATGTAGAAAAGAAGAGGAAAATAATCAAGTGGGAAACTTTTATGTCATGGGCTAGGGAAGACATCAGCTACTTCACTCACATTCTCTTGACCAAAATCAAGTCTCATGGTCCTATCTGAACTGCAAAAGATGCAAGAAAATGCAGTCCAGCTGTTTTTCCAGGAGAACAGAGAATAGGGCTTGATAAACACAGAGTTAGTTGGTCTGCGTGTGACACCTGCCTTCTGAGTCCATTCTTTGCTGAGATGCAACCTTGAGTTCTTGGTACTCTAACCCCACACCTCCAGGCCAGCTCTATCCAATTCCAACTCCATTTTGGCTTTGAAGCCTCCATTATAGACAGAGCTACCACTGCCTCTCCCCATTGTAGAAACTGATGGAATATCTAGATGTCAAATACACAACACAGTATTTGGACATTGGGAAGCCTGGCCAGAGAGGTCTTTGGGCAATTTACCTCCTATGTATTGTTGTCTACACTCTTGACCTGTGGCTTGGAGGAGGACCCCTTTCCTCTTCCTCTGTCCTTCCTCTCTTCCTTGGCTTAATCTAGGTCATACTAGTTTGGTCTTGGAGGTTTTCTTTTTTTTAATTTTAAAATCCAAACCAATTAAAAATGTATTTTGCAAAAGAATGGGAAAAAAATTGTCTTTCACCTCAGCTGAGAATTCTGCCTGCCCAATTTCACCTGGAAAAGAATTGAAACCGACAACATGTTAGTAATTGGGGAATTCGAGCAGTCCCTTCTGTGTGGCACAAGTTTGCATCAGAACAACTCGGGCGTGTGGATGCCCTCAAGTTTACCGTACCTGGGAGAGAAGTTCTAAGAGGTGGTACCTCCGACAGACCAAGTAGTGTGGTTAAGGAGTATCCAGGGACAGGCCAGAGGTTAATCTTCCACCCAGGAGCCTGAGCTAAGGGAAAGCATGACTGGCTTCCATGAAATCCTCTCGCTGACCCCAGCTAAGCACCTCATCTGCTGGCCACTGAAAGCCTGCGGGAAATAGGGTAGGACTATGGGTATTTGAGCCATACAGACCTAGTTCCAATCCCAGCCCTATTGTTAAGTAGCCTTGTGATTCGAGCCAACTGACCATTTCTTTGGCCATCAGTTTTCTCATTTTAAAATTAGGTCAGCAATGCCAGCAAGTTACAGAATAAATCACTGGTAGACAATACCAGCACCGACTGTAGCCCTTCATCATCTCTTTCCTTCTTTTGTTTCCTGTGGGGGAAACACCAGATCCTGCCAAGGGGATAGTGTAGGATGAGTTTTCAAATGCTTGCTACTGGGGTCTTTGCAACTGGCTTGCTTCCCCTTCAAATTCAGGCGCTCCGGCTCTGTTCTGGGGAGAGAGACAAGAGACAGAGGATTCCCACTGTCAGCAGGGAGTTGATCCGGGGCAAATGCAGCTATTGAAGCTCGCAGTGAGGGCCCCTCCCTGACAAATTCCATTCAGGTACAGAACCACTGAAAGGAACTGGAGTGCTGAGGCAGGTCTTACTCAGAACTGAAGCTTATTCAGAGATTTGAAGTTAACTGTTCACTTGATCATGCAACGCACAGCCCGCAAAATAAGTATGGTTATAGATTTCATGGCACCTGCGTAGGGATGGTACACTAGCATACAGAAAGAGAGCACAGGTGTGCCACAGTGGTGTTCTAGGATGGCACACAGGTACACGAGGATGGCTTATAGGTACACTGGGTGGTACATAGGTACATGAGGATGGCTCATAAGTATACTAGGTGGCACATAGGTACACAAGGATGGCTTACAGGTGCACTGGGTGGCACACAGCTACACTACATGGTGGGTAGGTGTGCTAAAATCATGCATCCTAGGTACTCTAGGATGTTAGGTGGACATGTGAGGATGGTACACAGGTAGAGGAGGACGGCATCCAGGCGTGCTGGATGGTGCACACGTGCACTCTCGGCTGTGTGATCTTCAGTAGTTTTCTGAGCTTCCCCAGAGTTTGCCTCATACTGTCATCTGCAAAATAAGGAAATAAGAAGTCTTCATTATGGGTTTGTTGTAAAATATAAACACAAAACTGTTTTGAAAGGCCAATGGTTAAGTCCTCCCTAATGGCTAATTGCAATTAGTATTGGCCATTTAAATAGCAATATAGGAGAGCAGGGAAGAGGGCCTGGAAATTTTGACAAAGTTTGAAATTTGAGCTTCACTGCCCTGAGGTCTTGGGCCAATTGTTCTCTCAGCTTTAATCTTCACATCTATAAAAAGGGTTAATAATGCCTAGCTCTGAGTATTTGTTTATTTCTTTAATGAGTCACTTCATTCCACAATGAGTTTCAGGCAGCTTGCAAAAACTCACATAATAATTATAAGATGTAAATAAATAGATAGTTCAAAGTCAAGGAAAAACCAGGGTAGAATAAGAGAATAAAGCTAGTGGTAGGAAAATTGAGGAGCCAAGTGCACATTAAGTACCTGTGTCCACGATCGCCATGTGGTTGGGAATCAATGGTTCCTCCCCTGCTGTGAACACAAGCTTCCAAGGTAGTTTCCTTACGCTGGAAGAGGATATAATGAAAATGACATTTTCTACCCAAGAAAGCGAGGCTCACGAAGGCTGGGCTGCTTCTCTCTGGGCTCTTCACAAACCTGATAGGACTGGTCCTGTCCTGCTGGGTGACAGAACAGCCACTTTTACTTTTGTGTCCAGCAAATCTGTGCTCATCCTTGAACCTGTACTCCTGGGTCCTGCAGCTCTTGAAATGCCATCTTTCAGCCATAGCATACAACAGAGGCCCTCATGGTCATTAAAATGAGCCAGCGGCACCTTTTCCCCAAGGAAAGGAGTATCACTGACAGCTCTGGCCATTGCCAAGTTCAAATTAAAGTAATTACAGCAGTTCCCTCACTGGGTTCTTTTGACCGTTGCTAGCATCCTCATTCCCTTCTTGCCCTGGAGTGATCTGGGGACTTCTGTTGGCCTTGTCAGAAATGCCTGGTATCTGTGAGAAGGGGCTCATCACCTATGGTAGATGCAGGTGGCATGTGACCTTCTGGAGAAAGACACCCAGAAAGACCTTCAAGATAGCCATGGACAATGACACGAATCTCTAAGGCCACTCTTTTTGGGCCTGCTGCACACACCAGCTCTTGTTGGAAATCACACTTTTTTAAAAATGTCAATGATGGAGACACCAAGGCTCAGAGATCACTCTGTTTGCCTAAGGTTACCCGGGAAAGGGGTGACAGCAGCCTGCCACTGCATGACTCCAGATCTACTCACTGTCACCTTGTCAGCCTTCTCACTACAGCTGTCTCTGTCCTTCCTCATAACATGGAAACATACTCCGAACACCCAGACCCTCCTTTCTACCCTCACAGCTGTCTTAGGAGTGAATCGTCTTATCCCTCTCATTCTGAAGATGAACAAATTGAGATAGGAGTAGATAAGGATATTGGCCAGGGCTGTAACGCAAGAAAGGGGGAGAGGCAGGAGGCAAATCCAGATGTGTGTCCAGGCTCTTAAACAATGCGCTTCACTCTTTCAAACGTCTATGTGCATTTTATTTAATTGTCTTAACTTCTCACTGCAGAAAATTTTAAACGTATTCGAAATATCATATCGGTTGCTTACGGCTGTGATCCCCATGCCCTTGGTTACTTAAGTGTGTTCATCTCATGGTTTTATCTCATTTTTTTCCTCACAGTTTCTTGAGTCAGAAGACTGGGTACGGCTTACCTGGGTCCCCTGAACAGGTTGCAATCAAGAGGATCTTATCTTGGGTTCCAGGTCGTTATTGTGGTACTCATTTCCTTCTGGTCGAAGAACTCACAGAGACTTCGTCAAACCCAGTAGGGGAGAATCTCTGCTGCTTTGAGTCTTAGAGCTCAGGGAGGCCTGAATTCTCTCCCCAGGGCTCACTTGATTCAGTCGGGGACGATCACTTGGGATCCTTTCCCTTTAAATTAACTCAGACTGATGAGGGTTATTAATTACACCTGCAGAATCTCTTCCCCTTTGCCATAGTGTAACATGACCACAGGAATAACGCCTCGCTACATTCTCAGGTGAAGGAAGAAGAAATCCCAGTGTTGGGCAGTCAGCGGGAAGAGGCTGTCTGAGAATTCTCACTGCAACAAACACAACAGACCTCTGTGTGCTTATCACACGGCTGGGAGGACGGCTGCCCTCCTGCCATTCTCGCTTCATTCTTGGCCCCACCTAATCGCTATTCATTTTTACAGATTTTAAGGTAGAACCTGTGTACACTGGGTGCACAAATCTTAGCTGTCTAATTTTGACAAATAGATGCACCCACATAACCAACCCCCCTGATGAACATTTAGAATGTCTCCCCAGGATGTTCTTTTGTGTTTCTTCCACCTCAAACCCAATTATATATATGTATGTGTGTGTGTCTATGTATGTGATATATGTTTATATTTTTTGAGAAAGCTGATAATTCTAAGAAGAACCAAAGATCACACCCAGCAGAATGTAGGCAAGTGACAAGTGTTACCTTCCTTCTCATTCTTCTAAATTCATGTCCACATCCTTTATTAGATGCCACAGGGGCCAAGAGAAGGGACACAGCTGGGGCCCACAAAGCCACAGAGAGGAAACTTCCAGAAGTGCTTTGCTCAGGATGCCCGCCGAGGCCCTTGGTGGGTGCTGCCCTGTCCTAGGCAGTGGACAGCTCATCCGTCACCACTTACCAGCAGATATGTAGAAACCATGGTGGGTGCTTTGATCTCTCTTGCATTAATCCACGCATTTCTCGTTGCTAGGGTATGTGACAGACACAGACAAAGGCAAGTCACACTCCTTGGCTTTCAGATTTCTGCCAATCTGGTGATGACTATCTGCTCAAACCCAGGGATGAGGAGGAATCTTTTCCCGGATTTCCTGAGACTAGGATTCCTTCTTTCCTCCAGTAGGGAGGTCTGGGTCATGTCTGTGCTCAGAGTTTTCCTCCCTCACCAGCAAAAATAAATAACGAGAAGCAGCGCGGCATCTGGAGGGGGAAAAAATGGGGCAGGGGCTGGAGAATCAGAAATCAGACTCCAACTTTGCAATTTGGACCCATTTCCTTTAACATCTGAGCCTCTCTCTGCATGTCTCCCAGCCCAAGCTCATCAGGCTTTTATGGGGATCAAATGCAAACGCTCTGTGCTGTGCTTGGCAGAAAGCACCCAGGCACACACAGTTCTGCTCCCCTTGCCTGTGATTTCAGCACCTCCCTTCACTGGTTTGTCCGTCTGTCCTGTGAGCAGGCCATTCTCTTAGCCGTCCCTCACCACCTGGCATATGTGAGCAACAGAAATATATGGACTAATCAGACATGATTTCTGCACTTAGCAGGGGAAATAGACATTGTTATAAATTACAGTGGCACTAACCAGGCAGGAGTAATTTCCCCCAAAGAGGTAAATACAAAATGCATTAGGGTTTTTGGCGGGATTGTTTTCTTCTGTGAGCTCCAGAAAGATTTAGATGAGGGGGTGGCCCTGGGGCTCTAACCTAAAAATGCAAATAATTCCAGCCCATTGCTTCACCCCGCCCATTCCTTCTGCTGTTTTCTCAAGGTTTCTTCCTCTCTCCTGCCTCTTTCCTTCTTGGAGGTAATGTGTCCTTCTTCCCCTCCTGTTTCCTCCATCTGATCCCTCTCGGTGCAGAACCCTGTTCTCTACCAAACCATAATAAATAAACCACCTGTGCTGGCTCTTCCCCACCTGGATTCCTTATAAACCACAACCCCAACCCCTAGGCATTATGAGAAGGGTCCTGCAAAGAGAAATGCTGGTGACTTCTCATTCAATTTTTCCAAAGATTTAAATTAAAAAAAAATCAAAAACCCCAAAATGCCATGAGAACCCTTACCCAGATCAGCTGTATCTTTAAATGTAAAATCCACTTTAGTCGGCAGAGCTGGCGATATGGTTAAGTACTTATTTTTATTGTCTGTCTGGGCATGGTTTTTAACTGCAGGTGGAGAATAAATCAATAATGTCATAAAGACACGTTCACCGCGTGCCCTTTCCATAGCCTGCTGTGTAGTGCCTGGGGAGCGGCTGAGGTCTATACGCCCTGAATCATCCAGGAGCTTCGTAAATGTGTCCTCTCCACATGTTATTTTGTCTGCCATTGTTTGGCAGGGGCTATGCATTCTTTCTGCAGTTTCCCTACTCTTTGAAAAGGGAAAATATCCCCTGACCATTTGCACCAGCATGAGAACACCAAGGAGAGGCTATGACTGTGTCCTCTTTGGAAGAGCCTGGTGGAGGCTCGGTTCCTCCAACACCTACCCTGCGTTGTTGGGAGCAGTGAGGTTCACGGAGCAATCACTGTCATGTTAAGTGCCTGTGTTGTCCCCCTTGTATCTTGGCATCCTAACACCATCTCTGCGCTTGTCTTATGGGCGCATAGACATCCCGTGACTGAGGAATGCAGACTCCTTCCCTTAGGGGTATTTCTCCCAAGATGCAGTGGTACCAACCACTGCCCCGAGACAGAGGTGTGGATGCCACGAAGGGGGAGAAGATACACTTGCTCCAGAGCTCTGCCGTCAGAAAACAAACCCCAACTCTGTGTCCCCTCATTTTCCCCTCGTCCCCACCTGTAGTGTGCATGTTTATGTGCTTACTGTGTGTCCTTCCCACCAGAATTCAAGCTCCCAGAGGACAGAGCTATGTTTGGTTTATGCTGGCTCAGAGCCAGTGCAGGGCTGGACCACAGCACACCCCTTGTCAACCACCGATGGGTCCAGGTCTCTCCAGGGCTGGAACTGACACTTCTCCATAGCTTTTTTTTCCCTCTGCATGACAAGTTTCTCTTCATTTTTAGCAGAAACTCTAAGATATAATTTATATATTTACTGTAAAATTCACCCATGTAAAGTGAGGTGCTTAATGGGTCCCACCATATTAATAGAATTGTGCAACCATCACCCCACTCTAACTGTAGAGCATTTTCACCACCCCAAAAGGAAACTCCTTACCCATTAGCAGTCACTGCCCATTTTTCCCCCTGCAAGTCCTAGGCAACCACCAATCTACTCCCTATGGATTTGGGTACTCTGGACATTTTACATGAATAGAATTGCACGACATGTGCTGTTTGTGTTTGGGTACCTTCTTTGCATGTTGTTGAGGTTCCTCCATGACATAGCAGGTGACAGTATTTTGTTGTTTTGTAGCAGAATAATATTCCATTTCATAGATAGAACACATTAAGTTTAACTCTTTATCTATTGATGGGCATTTGGGATATTTCTACTTTTTGATTATTATGAAAAATGTTTCTGCAAATGAATTCACAGATAAGTCTTTGTGTGGACAAGTATCTCCATTTCTCTTGGGTAGCTTGCAGGGAGTGGAATCTTTAATGACAGTTTGTCCCTTTATCCAGGTGATATTTTTTATTTATTCTCTCCATTATCAGCCTTTGAGCTCCTTGAGGGTTGGCTGGGGAGTTTAGTCCCCTAAATGTTCCTATAAGACCTGACCTAGATGCTTGCATATGGCAGCTCCTCATCCACAATCTGAGAGCAAAGGAAAAGAAGAAAAGGGCAAAGTCAGGCTGAAGCCACTACACACTGTGTTAGGGGAGAATCAGGAGAAAATTGTTGTGGGCTTTTTCCTAGCCAGGAAGCTACACTTTGTCTTGTGTATGAGGGGGGAAGTATACCCATGCTTGACAAGTCCATTTTCTCCAAAGTTGTCAATGATTCCACTTATGTTACCCTTTAGAAGGTTTTCTCTCTAGTAATAAACATAAATTGCACCCACTATGGAAAAATACAGAACAGTAAGGAAGAGAATGAACCACCTCTCTAATGCTACATTCCTCACGTGGCCACTGGATGTGGCAAACTCTACCATATCTACGAAACTCACTTTTTATGTATCTGTGAAGTGGAGGAAAAAGAATAGGGTGTGCTGAGAACTTGAATCTGGGGATTCAGCCAAGTTCTTCATGACGTACTTGGGTCTTTTGGATCTATAAGATAAGGGGGAAAGAAGAAAATGTTTACGCGGTGATGGGCAGGGAAACTCCTCCTCCAAACTCACCAGACTACCCTAGGTGGGCCGCCTCCCCCGTTCAGCAGGCCCACCTGGTCAGCAGGAAGGCAGGCAGGAAGGCAAGTCCAGCAATTGGACTGTAAAATGCCATAAATCTGGGGGATTTGTTCAACAGACACCTGTGAGAATGATGGCACTGCTTAGGGTGGGACCTGATGTGTTGTTAATCAGCGTGATGACAATGGGGGGGGGTATGACTCTGCACCTGCCACCTTCCAGGTGCTAAGTCACCCACTTTGCCCATTGATCTATCTACTTTCTGTCTCCACATTACAGAGGGATCGTGCCTAACTGGTAGAAGACTTGGAAGAAACCCTGGTCTCTGTGATTTCAATCTATTGTTCTTTCCCAGTTACCTGAATAATGTGAGTGCCTCTCACTGTGCCAGGTTCTTGGGATACAGAAGTGGATAAGAAACAGTGATGCATGGGGGTAAAGCATGTGTGTCTGGTGCCAGAGAGAGCTCTGTCATCCAGTCATCCATTCACCGTCCATCCACCTATGATACGTCTCAAGGGCCTTCTACAGGCCGAGCACCTTGTGAGACGATGGAATCCTGGCTATCCTTCCTGTAGTTCACTAAGCAAGTTATCTACCCTCTTCATGTTATCTCAGCTGGTAAAAAGGAAGAATAGTAATACCCATTGAGTCCCCTTGGGCTGTGGTGAGAATTAAAGAAAATGTGCTCTGTGCAGGACCTGAATTAGTCAATGTTGGCTCTTGTTACCAGTATTTGTATTTGCACTGGGAGACATGAGCCCTGCCCTGCAGGAACTCATAGTGGACACTGGCATGTAGTTCTCTGGTTCCCTAACCCTTTGTCTCGCCCCAGTGGAGTGGAAGTGGCTTGTTGCTGTGTCCCCAGCTGCAGCCCTGGGATCTGGGCCCTCTGAGCTCCTGGGGGGCTCAGGCACATGGCCTGCTGTGGACCCACCCACCATCCCTGCCAGGAAAGGGCGGATGGGCATCTCTGCTGGCAAGGGTCCAAACAGGGCAAGTGTTGGGGTTCAAAGGACAAAGGAAAGGGACATTTCAAGGAAGTTCCTACTTCCTCAGAACCACTGTTCCTATCTCCCTCACTCACATGATCTATTGGGACATTCTTCACGTTCTGAATGTAAGCACATCCCGAAAAATGCCAGCAGTGGTCTTGTGATGAATGTCTTTCTGTGCAAATGACTGGTGTTGCCTGAGAGCCTGGGGGTGGGGAGAGGAAGGAGCAGACTGCACATTTCTGAGCAAAGTGGAGATGGTATATTCATGCCATGGTTTATTTTTCAAATTTTAGGACAACTTGTGTCTGTAAAACCAAAACAGTATGAATTCCTATCATAAGGGGCTTTATAAGTTTAAATGAGACCCTGGATATAAAAGTACCTGGCTGTGCCATAATGATTTTTTCATGCCATAACTTGTTTTATTTTCATCTATAGGAACGTAGATTTTTTTTTATCCCCAGTTACAGGGGAGGAACTGTGATTAGAGAAGTACCTCTACTTGCTGAAAGCCACACAGCTAATAGATTGGAAGAATCAGTCTTCAGATCCACATCTGAATTCTGAGCCTGTCTTCTCAACCACTTGTCATTTCTCTAGCATGAGGTTCTGTAAACTTTCTCTGTAAAGGGACGGATACCAAATAATTTTGGCTTCGTGGTCCAAACTGTGTGTCAGGGCCATTCAACTCTGCCATTGTGGCCTGCAAGCCGCTGTAGACAAGGTAAATAAATGGCCATGGCCATGTTCTAATAAAACTTTATGTATAAAAACAGGCAGTGGGACTGTAGTTTGCAACCTCTGCTTTAGAGCAAGGTCTGGGCCCCTGGGACACCATGGGCCCAGGAATAAATGCCTGCTAGTGTGAGGATAGCCTGTCCAGAACACCTGCTTATTACCGTGGTATTACTCTTTATGCACGTGCAGTGGCTATTAAAAAGGAAGTGCTAGCCTGTAGTTGATTGAAGATCGTCGCAGAAAGCAGGGGGATTAAGTACAAGAGGTTGCCCTTAGAAGGGGTCCCCTCCACGCAGCCTTCCTGACCAAAGATAAGAATAACCCCAGTGATTTATAATGCTCCGGGGAGCTCTGGCTTCTCTGGTTTCTTTTCTGCCCCCCCCCGGATTATCTTGTCCTCAGCCAACCCCTTCCTTAACCTCCAAAGGATTCGGACCTCTTCTGGAAGGGGGGGCATGCTAACACTATATGCATCTCCCCGGGAGGCTTTGGCCACCCTCAGCACCAGTGCCCCCAGCCTGCCAGGGTTAGATGGGGCTGAGCAAGCTACGGCTACAGTTTGCCCTGAGGCAGGAGCAGGCTGGGACTGCTCCAGACCTGTTTCTGGGACAGCAGGTGCAACCATTCGCTGACACCAAAACACATTCTTGAGGCGAGGGCAGACAGGCCAAGCAAGAGCAGGTCTCCCGCCCTCCTAGGTCACAGCTTCCTCCAGAGGACACATTTGCCATGAGGACACCCCAAGCGCTAATCCTCTCACCCAGGAGATCTGAGCAGGGTCAGCATTTTAGCTGAGGGCTGGACCCGGGCAGGGGCATCCCCCCCAGGGCGTTCTGGCCAGCTCAGGACAGCAGTAAATCACTCGGGAGAAGGCACTTGTTGGACGCCTGAGCTGCCGGGGACTCCGTGGGTGTCATAAATCAGGCACTCACCCCATTTCACCTGTGCTTTCCCGTGCCTATGTGCAGGGCCCCCTGCAGTCCGGGAAGAGATGGTGTCGGGTGGAGGACGCAATCAGCCAGGGCCGTGCACTGATGGCTGGTGTCTCTTTGTCAACTTACTACCTGAGATTTATGCATGACGCAGTCAGGTCTGCTCGGTGACACATTCTAATTTAATTAAATTTCTGTTGGATTGATGTCTGATCAATCAATAATGTTAATGGTTTTGCAATTTGGAGATTAAAGTATGGTCAGGTCACGGCAACCCCTCGGCATCTTGCTCTCACTTGAGAGTTTTCCTTGGGAGATCTCTCTGCCTGTACTCTTTCTGTCTTTCCCTTCCTCCCTTCCATGGTTAAACATTTATTAAGCACCTAGGATATGGAGCTATAACAACACAAGAATAAGGCTTAGAGTGGTGGTTTGAAGTATGAGCCTACATCAGCATTACCCAGGGGGATAATGAAGGCAGATTGCAGGGCCCCCATCCCAGAGTTTGATTTTCTAGGTTGAAGGTGGGACCTGAGAATTTGTATTTCTTGCAAGGCTTAGCTGATGCCAATGCTAGTGGGCTCCAGGGCTCTGCTCTCAGACCCCCACTCTGCCTATCCCTGGCTTGCAGGTTAAGGGCACAAGCTCTGGGATCACCTTGGTTTGGATCCCCCACCCTTACAAACTACGTGGCTTTCGGCAGGTCACTTGGTTGTCTGTGCCTCAGTCTCTGAATTCATAAGCTCACTGCAAGCAATAAGTGAGATTCTGAATCCTTATGAAACTTCCAGCATAGCACCTGGTATGGAATAGGCACTCACTGTGTGCCCTTGGAGGGCAAAGCAGATGTGCCTGCCCGACACAGCTTCCTGCCTAGGGGGTGAGAGGCAGTACACACGTGTGGATAGCGTGTGATCCAGGCAGTGAGAGAGCTGACCAGGAGGTCAGAGAGGACCCCTTGATGACAGGCGGCTGGAGTTTGAAGATCAGAGCAGGAACTAACAAGGGAATGGTCATCTTGGGAACCTCCCTAGGGGCTGTTTCAATGGATTGGATCAGCATTCCAGGCCCAGTGGGAAGACAAAAGAACATTTTGAACGGGAGAGGCTGCAAGACAGCATTCTAATGTTGAAGCTCGCCTTCCAGCTTCAGTGTAGGGGAAAGTTTGGGAAGGCCTCCAAGAAGCCGATTCCCTCTACCAAATTAGTAAAAGCCACAGGTCTGTGCGGAGCGCTGCTGCTATCAATTTGGTGGCAGGGGCAGGGGAGAAGGAGCCCATGAGTGATGATGGATCTTAGATTCCCTGCGCTCATCTCATGAGATAATTAGTGGCCAAGATGTGAAAGGCACCACATTAGGTGGTCCTCCAAGACTCCAAAGACCCGGGACACATATGTCTTCTCTTAAGGCGTTTGCTGTCTCACACCACACGCGTTATTTATGTGCAGCACATTTGCAAATCAGCACATGCGTTCAAAGAGTCCTTGCTGACAACCAGCTGTGCGGATAGCAGGGAGCAGGTGAAGGCGCCAGTCTCAGGAAAACTCAAAGTTTGCCTCTAGGATCTCCTGGGTTAGCGCAAGAGGCTGACTTCAAATCAGGATTATTATTATTAATTATTATCTTTTTTTTATCCCAGGACCCCTATCCAAGATGCTTCAATATTTTTTTTTGAAGAGTAAAAGTGTCTTTATTCACAGATGACATACAGAAAAATCTCAAGAAATTCACAAAAAAATAAACTAGTAAATGAGTATAATCAACGTTCAAGGTTCATTAACATTCAACATTCAAAATATCGGTTGTATTTTTATATACTATTAATAAACAATCTGAAATTATATTTTTAAAAATTCCATTGACAATAGCACCTCAAATAATAAAATACATGTGAATAAATATAATAAAAGAAGAGCTAGGTATGAGGGCTCGCACCTGTAATCCCAGTAGTTTGGGAGCCTAGGTAGGAGAATTGCTTGAGAACAGAAGTTCGAGACCAGCCTGGGTAATATGGCAAGATCCATTTTCTACAAATTTTTTTTTTTTTTATTGTTGGGAATTCATTGATGCTTCAATATTTTTTATTGTTCCTTTCGAAACAAAGCCCAAACCAGTCTTAACTGATGAAACATGAGAGTGAACAGGATGCCATGTTCTAGTTCGGGTCGGCATTAACAGACATCATTTAAACCTACCAGCCGTCCTTCATTCATGCAGGCTTCAGCGCATGTCACCCCTGGCAACCAGGTGCCTCTCAGCTAAGGCAGGTGTGAGATGATGAGTCCAGGGGGACTGAGGTCCGGAGACTTCCCAAGCCCCACTGCTCCCAGGGTCCTAACGGGGTGCCTCATCAGAGATGGTCAAAGCTCAAGTAGGAGGGCTGGACTTGCCTGGGGATTCCTAACAGCAAGAAAAACTCTTCAATCCTCTTACTGTATCTTCCAAGCTTGAAATTCTCATTTCGGGTAATGGACTCTGGACTCATTTGTTCGTTTGTTCTTTTTATTCATCCTTTTATTTGATAATGAAAGAATTTCAGAGGAGTGTGAATTTCCTAAGCTCAGGAGATCTTCAACAAAATTATCAATCATAATGATAACAATAATGCTTGTTAAAGCTGCCAGTATATATTAAGCATTTCCCACCATGAGACCTACCGTATCAAGCCCTTCTTCTGTATCAGTTCATTTATTTCTAAAATATCTATTGGAGATAGAACCTTTTATAGCTCCGCCTTTGCTGGAGAGGAAATAGGACATCAGAAAGATGAAGTAATTTGGCCAGAACCACACAGCTAGTGAGGGTGAAACTGAAACATACACACAGGTAGGTTTTATTTTTAAAAATAATAATAATTGTACATGTTTTTAAGTATATTAAGGCCGATTCTGCCATTAGTTCCTTATCCAGACAGTTAATGCTGGCCCTCAGCATATGCAGGCAGGAAGGTCCAATTGTGCCTCGCTATTTTATATAAGGAACTCAAGTATTGTAGATTTGGGGTATTCATGGATGGGTCTTGGAATCAAACAGCCACCCAGGGACAACTGTACTTAAAATGTTAGACTCCCATGAAGTGATTGCTAACGCCTTCTCTGGTGGCTATTGATGGATTAAATCAATATCTTTGGAACTTTGAAAAGTCCTTGATCTTACTTAAGCCATGAAAGCAATCAGGTCCCAAGCTTTTCTTTCTTGTAGTATGAGAAACTACAGTAACTTAGAAACATCTACAGTAACTTAGTCTAGAACTTGCTGGAAATCAGGGTCAGGGATGACTCTACTTTTGGGAATCCACCTTGACCCTTTGTGAAACCTTAAACAGCTGTTACCTGTGCCCCAGCATGTGGCTTGCTTCCTACCCCCAGTTGTTGTAGCATTCGCTCAGGGCATTTTCCAGGTAGCCTGCAGAGCTGAATTTATTTTGAGCAGAATTTCCAAAATAGCAGCCTTAGGCTGAGCCTACTTGCAAACAGGTGTTCTCTGGGTCTGCATGGTGCTTTGAAAAATGCTGATTTCCTTGCTGGTGCTTAAAAATCTGGCAACCCAAGTATGAAATCATTTTGGATTCTGATTTGTCTTTAAAAATATAAAGTTTGGACAGCATTGTTCTTCTGGAGCGGGCAGTAGCTGTGGTCCCCCGCTCCCCCGCTCTCCCACTCCCCCGGTCGGCTCCACGAGGCCACGTCTGCACAGACATCAGTCTTGGATTATACCTGACTTCCGGAGTCATCTGGTCATGACCCCAGTATATGGAAAAGCCCTGTATCCTATTCCAAAATTAATGCTTCATTTGTTCTTAGCAATGTGGGCTTAATTTTCTCAGCTTTAAGATGTTGCTCCTCGGGGGAGGAGGTGGAAGGAGAGTCCTGGTGGAGAACTTCTGCTTTCACGCTGTCATCTGATTGACTTGCATCATCTGCTCCCGATCCCTTCCTTTTCCTTCTTGTTCCAAACATAGCTCAAAAAGCCCTGTTTTACCGTCCCTCGCCCATTTTTGCAAGCCTCAGCTCTTTCTAGGGTTTTGTCTCCCAATGCTCTTCTTACAGAAGCAATGTCAGTTTACATTTGTTTTAGGGTGGGATGGCACCTCATAGGACAGAACAATTAGAATAGAGCCATGTTTCAAAGTTCAAAGTCAGATCTATTATGTCAAGAAAAAAAAGATGGATGTAGCCCCAAATTGTTTTCATAAACCAGTTTTAAAAGATTTTTTTAAGAGGCTCAAAGCTTTTAAAATATGTATATATTTCCACAACCCCCACCAACCTGGGTATTAAATGTGTCCACCCATTCTTGACTTATTGGAGTTTCTAGCAGGGTTCAACTTGAGACCAGATGCCAAACTTCATCCTGATCAGGACATTACAAAATCCTCCATTTTAGTTTCCGTAATGCATAAGACCCAGTGAGCATATTAGCCGTGGTGGCTGGATAATGTTGATGCTATCTGTAGTGCAGGTTTGCCATAAGTCAGATAAGATGTGGGGTTTTCAAATCAAATTGTCATTGGATGTTAATGATATCTGCTCCTGCTGTCTTAGAACTGGAAGGAAGCTTTTCAGGGCATCAAGATAAGTTGGCATTTAACAAGAGCAGCAAGAATGATCTTATTAAAATGTAAATCAGACCAGAACACTACCTTGCTCAAAATCATCTAGTACCTTTCATGTATGCGTGTGGGTGAAAGCCTGGCTCCTACTATGGCCTCCTTGGCCCAAGGTGAACCAGCCCCGCCCCTTCCTCTGTGCCCATCTCTTGCCACTTCAGCCTTGTACTTTTCTTTCCAGCCACATAAACCTAACTCTATTCCTTAAATAGGCCACGCTCATTTCCACCTCCAGCCCTTTACATCTGCTTTCCCATCCACCTGGGATGGGTTTCTTCTCCAGCTGAATGAGGTTGCCATTCTTATAGCACTGGATATTCCCACTGGCTGAAATATTCATTCCCTAGAGCAGACCTTTTCTGAGCACCCAACCTCTGTCACTGTCTTATCCCTTACCCTGGATTTACATCTTCCTAACATTGAGTAATACCCCAAAATACAGACTTCTTGTTACTCATCTATGATCTATGCCCCTGTAAGAATGAAAACCTTATAAAGGCAAGTCATGCCTCTGTCTCGTTCACATCCATGTCCCCAGCACCTAGTGTCGTGCCTGGCAATTAGTAGGTGCTCAGTTAGTATGTGTGTATCAGGGTTTGGCAATTAAGTTCATGAACTCGTCCTATAAAAAGTGCTGTAAACCTATTCCTAAATATCACTGCAATTACCTTCAAAGTACTCCCCTTGGCCCATCTGATGACTGTAGTGATACTCAGCAATGGGTCATGCAGCTCTTTTTCTAGGATGAGTTCATGAACTTAATTGTCCAGCCTCCAAAGGCCAGCTAGCATGGGTAACAAGGGGAAATGAAATGCTAGCGTGGCAGAGTAGATGAACTTAGCTTTGCACTGGACACTGTGTATGTACTTAGATGTGTGCACCCACTTGTGTCTCCCGTGTACGTGTATATGTGTGTTCATAGGTGTATGCGTGTGTGTTTGACTTCCACTGGCACCCGTTGAGTTTGGAAAGGAAATCAGAGGCAAGACCAGGGGGAAATTATTAGTTGGAGTAAGAAGTGTATATTTTAAGCTCAGAATAATGGGGAGAACTTCTACACTCAAAATAGAGCTACTTGTCCTGAGGGCTCTGCGGAGGGTTGCTGCTGGTGTTACGGTCTCGTCTACTACCGCCCTGTGGACTTGAGTAAGACACTCACCCTATCAGGTTGGGCCTTAGTTGGGCCTTAGAGCACCTCCCTGTAGGATTTTTAGGAAGAAGGGAAATCGGTGCTGAGTATTTTTGCACAGTGCCTGGTGGTGCCTGAGAAGTTAGTACAGGTCAGCCATGTTGCTATTATTGCCATCATTACTTTTCTGAAATAGAGGGGAGAATTTCTGTGGGGAGGATCTGGTGACAGGCCTGGATAAGCCGGGGGAAAGTGGGAGGTAGACAGAGTCCGGTGCTCTCCGGCTGTGCAGAACAGAGCCTCTGTCTCGAGGGAGGCTCAGGGAAGTGGTGGCAGGTGCTTGCTTGTAAACGGGAGTGGCACTCTGGGCTCTAGTCCTTTTGTCCTCCACTCTCTTACTAGACAGGACTGGTAAACAACCTAGGAACACACGTTAGGGCTGGCTTTGCCAAGAAGAAACCAGTTCATGGAGGAAAGGAGGAGGAAAGCTCAGAAGGGGGAGGGACTGGCTTACTTAGCAGTTGTCTCCATTTTCCTGGACTATTTTCAGACTAACCACACAGGCACATGTGTCCTCTCCCCTTTCCCCAAATAGTACCCGTGGCAGAGAATACTATCCAGTCTACAAACCTAGGCCTCAGTCCCTTGGTTCCATCGCCACATCACATTTCCCAGCATCCCCTGCAGTTGATGTACCATGTGGCCATGTTCAGGACAGTGGATGGGAGGGGAGTGACAAGCTTCCTTCTAGACAGGCACATGAGAACCTCCTAGTCTCTCCCTTCCTTGTCTGCTGGCTGAGCTGAGGTGGCCCGAGGACTTGGAGAAATGTGGAGCTGTTGGGTGAAGGAGTCTGGGTCCCTGAGTCTTTCTTGGGAGGACAGATGCCCAAGAGAGACAGTTAGGCATGAAAACCCACATTGCACTATCCTAAGGGCAAGAAATACCTCTTATTATGTTAAGCCACTGAAATCTGAGAAGGCCGTTATAGAAA
This sequence comes from Perodicticus potto, assembly GCA_963574655.1. NCBI lineage: Eukaryota > Metazoa > Chordata > Mammalia > Primates > Lorisidae > Perodicticus > Perodicticus potto. The sequence goes on from CAUYRH010051885.1 coordinate 27,895, forward strand.
CTAACCTACCCTAACTAACTATCCCACCCCTAAAAAGTATCATCTGAGTTCCCTACCGAAATATCCTATAGCCATCTATATTTAAAGAATGATAAATGACATGTAAAACAGATAAACAAAACACACACAAGCTCTAATTATTATAAGAGTTACCAAAATCATTACTATTATGCCACTTTACAGACCATGAGCCAGATATCTCTAAAGTTCACAAATATGTATGTTTTGGACACCAAATTGCACACCCTTTCTACTGTGTGCCTGTTAAGTATGTCAGTTGTAAGCATCTAGGGAGACTCAGACTATAGCAAATTTGGAAATATTTTTATGTGTTTTAAGATCAGTCATCCCGATGTCAGCAATAAAGAGTTGGGAAATGTTGTAGGGCAGAGGGAAGAACCATTCACAATAAAAAGGAAAACTCTGAAATGCCCCGGGATAAAGTTAACAAGAAATTAGAAGGAAAATTTATAACTATTTTTAAAAGATTCAAAATAAGCCCTTGGAGAAACATTTCAAGGTCACCCCAAATTAAAGTATACATTCAGAGGAATTTCAGTCAAGATCCTAAATTTCTTCCTAATGACAAGTTGAATCCAAAGGTCATCTGGAAGAAATTAATAAGCAGAAGAGTCAATAAATTAAAAAAAAAAACCTAAGTAAATAGGGGAAAGAATGGTGTTATTAGCCTACTATATTGCATATAAAAATACCTTTCTTAAGAATATGATAATATTGTAGAAATGGACAAGCCAAGTAATAGAGTTTTGAATAAAATTGGTTATACATGAGAGCTTGGTATATTGTGAAGGTAACACTTCAAATTAAGGGTTAAAGAGAAAATGTTTTATATGTGGTGTTGAAATAATTGGTTGTTCATTTCTTGTTAGTTTCCTACATAATATTTATAGGAAAAAATAAGATATTTTAAATCTTGGTGGAAGGTTTTCCTAAACATAATGCCTAATGCTAGGGATAATAAAGGAATAAACTGGCAAGGTATGTTGCAAACACTGTAAACTTTTGCATGGTATAAAACATACAAAGTTTAACATAGACATGATAAATTGAGAAAATACTTGCAATACTTTTGATGATTGAAATCTTAACAGTGTTAATATCCGTAGAATATATAAAGGCCTGTCTTTAAACAAAGAAGATAAAAAGCCACATTAAAATGAACAAAAAGCAAAAACAGCCTTTTTGGAGGCTGATACGGCAAAAGGGATCAACATTTTAAATGCACATAACTATTGCCCCAGCAAATATGCTTTCTTGATTTTAAGGGTATTATCCATCCCAGTACTCAAAGGTGCAAATGTGGGGATGTTCTTTGCATTGGTGAAATAAGTGAGAGTAAACAAAAAGTCAGTGAATGAAGACCAGTGGGAAGCACCTTGTCCTTCTAGGTATTAAAATACATCATGGAGCTCGATACAGGAAAACAGCACAGTTGTGATGGACGACTGGACAGAGACAATACAGAACAAAAGAGATGATGCAGAAATAGTACTTGGTACATGATACCACCTATCTTAGAGGACATAACTCCATGAGGACATGTTTTTTGATGTTGTGTTCACACTAGGGCCCTATCCCCTAGAACAGTGCCTGGCACAAAAGACTGAAAGATGATGTACCAAAGTTAGGCTGGGATGTCTTCCACCTGCTGCTTTCTGCTAATCATGAGTGTGTGTTGCTAAAGCTAAGAGAATGAACTTTTATGCCAGACAAAACTGTGCCTGCCTTCCCAGTTCTGCCTCTGATTAACTATCCTAGACTTCTCTCCTGAACATCTGAATGAAGATGGGCCCCTACCTTACCAAGTAATGGAGGGAAATGAGATCGTGCACCTGAAGCACTCAGCTCAACAAATGTTAACTGCTGTTTAAATGTTCTACAACTCATTCCTTCCCAGTTAAGCTAGAAAAGAAAAAAAGAAGCAACATGCATGAGGCCTGACAGTTAAGTTAGCAAACCTTCCATCACGCACTTACGTTGGCAGCTCAGTGCAAACAACTCAGTGAGGTTCCATAACCACGGTATATCAGGGTCTCACAGCTGTGTTTGTGTCAACATGTGGCAGTGTATTGCTGAGTGGTGTTCATTATTGTTGTGTATTTTTGTGTGCTGCTGAGAGAATTTCAGAGCTTGAATTAGAGTAATGAACAAATATTAAATTTCTTGTTAAACTGGGCAAGAGTGAAAGTGAAATCAGGGACATGTTAGTCCAAATTTATGGGGATAATGCCATGAAGAAAATAGCAGTGTGCAAATGGATTCAATGATTTTCTGAGGGGGGAAAAAGCATTACTGATGAGCAGAGGTCAGAGCAGCCAGTAATGAGCAGGATTGATGAAAAACATCAGACAGTGCATCAAAATCATCAGCTGACTCTGAGAAGCATAGCAGACCAAGTGGACGTCAACAGAGAAACAGGGAAGCCTTAACTGAAAATCTTGGCATGAGAAAGTTGTGTGCAAAAATGGTCCCAGAGGAGCTCACCAATGAACAAAAGCAAAAGGAGAGTTGACATTTGCCTTTTGGAGAGGCAAGATGACATTTGGAGCCAAGTTATCACTGGTGATGAAACATAGGTGCACCAATATGACCCAAAGAAAGCATCAAAGTGCACAACGGAAGTCAGCCATGTCTAGCAATATTCTGTCAGTCCAAATGGAGTCAGAAATGATGTTGATAATTTTTTTTTCTTGTATCAGAAGGATTATTCATTATGAATTTGTACCAGCTGGACAGTTAACCAAGTTTACTATTTGAACGTGCTGAAATGGACGTGTGACAAAGTTAGGTGAAAACGACCTGAATTTTTCACCTACAACTCATGGCTCTTGCATCATGACAATGCACTGACTCACATGGCACTGTGAGGGAGTTTTCAGCCAGTAAACAAATAATTGTATTGGAACACACTCTCTACTCGCCTGATCTGGCCCCAAGTGACTCTTTTCTTTAACCTTAAGATAAAGGAAATATAGGGGCGGCACCTGTGGCTCGAAGGAGTAGGGCGCCAGCCCCATGTGCCAGAGGTGCTGGGTTCAAACCCAGCCCCGGCCAAAAAAAAAAAAAAAAAGATAAAGGAAATATTGAAAGGAAGACATTTGGATGACATTCAGGACATCAAGCATAATAAGCTTTAATGGCCATCCTAGAAGCAGAGTTCCAAAATTTCTTTGAGTGGTGGACTAGGCTTTGGTGTTAGGGCATAATTTCCCAAGGAAAGTACTTTGAAGGCGACTCTAGTAATATTCAGCAATGAGGTATGTAGCGCTTTTTTTTTCTTTTTGCAGTTTTTGGCCGGGGCTAGGTTTGAACCTGCCACCTGGAGCATATGGGGCCGGCGCCCCACTCCTTTGAGCCACAAGCGCCGCCCATGTAGCACATTTTTTAGGATGAGTTCACACACTTAATTGTCAACCTCACATGTTTAAGTAAAATAAAACAAAATGACATAAAAGTACATATTTTTCTGTAGTTTGTTTAGCACCTATACAAAATCTCTGGACAGTGAGACCACTTTGGGGAAAAACATTTCTCACTTCCAGCCCAAAAGAAGATAGAGATAACCTCTCACCTTTGACCTTTGGCCAGTGTGAAGGGTCACACATTACCCTTCATGATATTTTTTTTAAACCAACACACTAAAAATAACATAATGACAGATAACCTGATAACAAAAAAACCCTATCATTTTTACTAATTTTTTTTATTAAAAAGGTAATTCATTCGTATTGTTAAAATTTGGAAAATACTTAAATGCACAAAGAATAGAGTTTTACCTCTTGTACCTCCTTGAGCTGGCCATGGTTGATATTTTGTTTAATGTGGTTATGTCAAAAGGCACCTGCTTTGCAAGCTTGCTTTCCCTGTCGTTGTAAATTGTAAATATTTTTCTCCATCATTAAATAATATAATACATATAAAAGCATCCTCGTCCATGAAACAAAGACATGCGAGTGTCTCTAAGACACTAGTGTTTTCTGTCTTCTGTTGGTAACAGAGAGTGACAAAAAAATCTACTTGAAAATGTTCTTTCCAAAGATTCCCAGAGAGACACACACATTTTCAGGACCAAAGAGAAAAGATGAGAAAACTCAGGTGTCGCATTCTACCTAATAGGTAATTGAAAATTTTTAGGGAGAGAAGAATGAGTTATAAGTCATGATCTCTAACTCTCTGCTACTGAGCTGAGCAGACACACACTCTTAATTATACACATGCACGAAAATCTTAGTGGTGTTCTCTGGATAGTGGTATAATAGACAATCTTTATTTTCTCGTTTTTGATTGTGTTTTAAAAAATTTCTCTAATGAGCAATCAGAGGAAAGGTAAGAAAGATTGTGAGTTTCTTGAAAACTCTAAAAATGGGTTGCAGTCAACATTTCAGGACAACAAAATAACGTGGTCTCCCCAGGACCCAGGAGCCAGCTTCTTTTTCATGCTGTGGGAAGCAGCCACGGACAGTGCTAGCCCTGATTTCTGACTGCAGTGACATTTCAGGCCCTGATAAAAGACACCATGACCTTCTTGGGGTGCCTTGATCACTCTGGGCTGCCCATCCCATCACTACGTATTAAGCTTGATCCCCATTTGAGGAGGACAGAATGTCGGGCATTAAATAACTGATTCTGTAACGTGCTGAGTCCTCCCTGAGTATCCTCGCCAGTGTCTTTTCTGGGGGGAGTACATACAAATGTATATGTACACATATATAATTTATTGGACGGCTGGCTCATCAAGTATATTGGTTTTCATAGCTCCACTATTGTCAGCATATTTCAGATTGGATTTGCTGCTGACATGGGTGAATGAAAAAATACTGACATTTTTCAATATTGCACTTGACATATTTAGTATTATTATTAGTCGTTTCATTCCATGTAGTATCATTGTCTGAATGGGATCGTGCTCAAAAAAAAAAAAAAAAAAAAAGTCCAAGTGGTACTCATCTCTGAAGGGGGTGCCTAGCTTTCAGGCACTGTTCTTTCATACCCCCCGTGAATGTGGGAGGGAAACCATGTCAAATCATGGTGCCAATTGCTGGTGACACCTGTTGCTCACAAAAAAATTCCTGCAGAGCTAATTTGGGAAATTGTTTCAAGGAAAGATCTTTTCTTGGTTCCTTTTCAACCTTCTCCCAGTGATGAGGAGGAATGAACAACCTCATCTTCAAAGAGTATCCATGAACCTGAGGAGGTTTTTTCTCCAACAGTAATGACCAATCACATCTGTCAATCCTTGAGAAGTCCCTGTAAAGATACATTTGATCTAAATTTCTTATAACAGAGAAACACAAAATACATAGTCTCCAAAGTAGGGTGTGAGACAGTGTGTGTATGTGTATACCTATATATATATATTTATATTTATATATAGGTATACACACAGTAGAACCTCTGTAAGTTGACCACCCAAGGGATTGTAATCATCTGGTCAACATCTTGAGGTGGTCAACATGTGGTGTATGTCCGGTCTATGAAAATTAGGTCAACTTAAGGAGATCATCAGTGTAGGGAGGTGGTCAACTATGGAGTTTCTTCTGTATATAATATATACAAACAGGCTTTGTAGGAAGAAATAAATAAAATATATTTATTCTTCTGAGCCTCAAAGGACCAACATGTGTTTGCATATATGTGGAGTTATTACATATTCACAGTTTAATTCTTAGCAAAATGTCCGGAAAGGAATAGGGGACTCCAGGAATAGCCTACCTCATTAAGAGATAGGACTTGAGTTATATCCTTGTAAAGAGCTGTTTCGAGGAGCTGCCAGGGTGCAAAGAACTGGGTAGGTACACTCTGAGGTCATGCCGCAGGAGACATTTTTTTCAGCTAAGGAGATGTCTGTCATTTGTTAGATTAGGGTTGCAAAGAACAGCTTTCTTGGGTTGAGTGCACTTAGTAACTGATCCTTCTCCCAAGCCCTGAACTTAGTTTCAAGTTGAGAGTTCTAGAATAATCAGTGTTTATTCAGCTATCGAGTGAGCATTTCTTGAATGGAAGGCGGTTACTCTGGATTATGGAGACCCCCTTAGGCCATAATTCCCTAGACCTGTTGAGAAAGAGATGTATTTATTTTTTGCCATGTTGCTGTCTATGGGTGTGTTTCCATCAATAAAACACTGCTCTGACAATTTGTCCCTGAAGATAGGGGCTTTAAATAGGAGCCATAATGGAAGTTGAATAATTAGATCATTCTTCATGAGTCCTGGCATGAAGTTACCCATGTGGGAAGATTTCCAGGGCTCTGCACATGGTGTAGACACAGCTGTGCACTGTGCTGGGATGATAGGAGCGCAAATTGTGGATGTTTGGGAGACAGAGGATACTTAAATACCTGTTTTACTTGTAAAATTTGCCTTGTTCACCAAAGGAATGCCTGTGTTAATTTTTTTTTTTATTGCTAAAAATACAGTACTTAGCGCTAACAAGAGCCATCTTCACCCATTTGATCTGAAATTAGTGTTTTTAATGTGCATATAGCTGATCTATCTTTTTATGGCAGGTGGGAATAAGCCACCGCATCACGATTTTTTACAAAAGCCTATCTTTCTGGTAAATCTTAGATATGTTTTCTCAAGGTAATGTGGCCAGAGGTCTGGAGGACCTGAAGTTGCCTCATCCCTTCCATTTGTGTGTTTCTCAACCTCCCAGCCTGAGATAAGGTAGGATCTACTATGTGTATGTGCTAGTTGACTGGATTCAGAGCTCCCCCAAGGCATGGGCCATGTTTTAGTTCATTTTTATCCAGAGCACTCAGCAGTTTATAATACATAATAAAACATAAAGAAGCACCTTTGAGCCATTGATATATATTAAACTTTCTTCTGAACTTAGCCTGGGACATACCATGGTTACACCTCAAGGGTCCTGATAATCTAGGTACAATCATGTAGCAAATGTTGATGAGCTGATCTTTAAGAGAAATAGGAGACATGAGAATGAGGGAAATTCTACCAGATCGGTGCTGCTGAGGGGTGTTGGGGGAGGTAAGATAATGTTGTCCAGAGCTGGAAATGAATAGGATTGACCTAAAGAAGGCCGACTGTGCTGAAAGGACCAAACTCAGAGAATCAACTCCCGGAGAGGCAGACGTTGTAAGGGTCTGCCCTTACAGACTTGTAAGGGTCTGTCCAGCCTGAGTTTATCCCCAAGCTTTACTTTTGAATCCAGGAGCATGTTAGGTCAGGAGACGGGTGCTGAATGATTCTTTTATTACTATGAAAAGATGATTCTTTGACATCACTGAAAGCTGAATGAACATACTGGGGATTCCTTCATGCTGTCTGCTAATTTCATGTATTCTTATGCTATGAAATTGAGTTAGTCTGGATGCTATCAAGGTCAGTATGGGCCAACTCCAGAGGTAGGCACAGCTTGTCTCTGATGTCTGGTGGCCTTCTCTTACCATGTCCTTCCCTTTCTCATCAGATGCCACCGCTTTTATGTTTTCCCTGTTGGGACCTCGTCCTGTCTTAAGGAACATGGGCACTGAGGATTTGTGGGTTCTCAGTCCAGATAAGGACTGAGGCCGTGAACTTCAGCCTCTCCATGGTCAATGACTTTCTGTGTTACCTTAAGCATTTATTTACTATCTCAGACTTTTGAGGTCATTATCTATAAAATGGGAATAGTAATAGAAACTAAATCTTAGAGTTCCTGTAAAAATTAAATGAGATATGCATACAACACTCTTCCCAGTTTAAGAGTTGTCCTGTTGTACCATGTCAGCACATACTGGCTCTACTAATTATGATGAGTTATTATGACTTAATATTATGATTATTATTACTAATGGTAATCAGAGAAACTAACCTTTAATGGGAAGCCAGATATTTAACATTTTGAGTCTGATTTCAATGTGTTTAATCCATGTCCATATATATATATGGACGTGTGTGTGTGAGAATTAAGATGTTCAACCTTTCAGAAGGGAATCTCTGTTCTCAGAACCTGCCAAAGCAGGTCTCCAGTGAATATGGGTTGAATAAATGAATGAGAATAGCAGGGACATTCTAACTGGTTCTTCTCAATTCTTCAAGATAGCTACCTAGTTCACTTGTGCATGACCTTCCAAAAATCATTTCTGCAAGAAAACGTTTGGAGGAAGGGAGGAGCAAATCAATTATTTCCTTCTCCCAACCTCCTAATAAAACCAGCCTTTCCCAGTCTCATTCCTAGCTATTCTGTTTTTTATTACATAGAATGCTTAGGTGATGCGCCAATGAGTAGTGTATGAATACTTAATGAAGGTGGAATGAATTATAAATGGCACGGAATTTATCTACGTTGCTTCCTTGCTGATGGCAGAATGGTCCTTTATCTTCTATCAAGATGTGTAGGAGTCAGTAGGTGAGAAAGGATCCCGATTGATATATTTAAAAATTGTTACCGGATGCCATCTTAGGTTACATGGAACCCAATATCATGTGTCAGAGCGGGAGTTTGACCAGGAAGCATGGAGAATATGATGCTGGAAGAGACTGGAGTAGTCCCCAAGGGCACGATTACTACTAGAGTAGAGAACGCAGAAGAGAGGCAGATAAAGGCTCGGGTGGGAGTTGCATTTACTACTTACTGTGATTGAGCAGCAGTGAGGCAGCGGTCTGAAAAAGGTTTGTAGTACTTAATTTGAGGAGAAGCTATTGAATGACATTATCTGGAGAAGGGACTTCTTTCTACATCATTTTTCCATCCCAAAGCCATCTGTCAACAGCTAGCTCCATAAACACAGTGAAGTCTCATTAGGAAAGGTAACAGATAAACCCCAATATCGCAAAGGCTTACTGCAAAATTTATTCCTTGCTCACATCACAGGCAGCTCTCTGGGGTGGCTACCCTCCAAGTGTGGATTCCGGGATGCAGGCCCTTTCTTCTTACAGCTCTGTAGTCTTCATTCTGTGATTCTCAAGCACACTTCAGAGGTCACTCCCATTTCAGCGGACGGAGGAGGCATGAGGAGGGAGGTTTTTGTGGACCAGATCTGGTCTCTCAGTCCCCTGGCCAATGCACTCCAAAAAGAAATGTAATCTTGGCTGTCCAGGTAGAAGAAGGGGCAAATCTGACTAATGATCAACTACCAGAATCTGTTGAATCTCTCAACTCCCTGAGAAAATATATATGCTTTGAGAAAATGAGAGGGTAAATATTATACTAAAGAAATGTCACCTTACAGAGGGTTTGCAAACATGTTTTAAAGTTCCTCTTAGAGTACTGTTTGCGTACAAACAGTGGAAACTCTAGTTATAAATTGTCTTAATTTCTAGCGGGTTCCATGATAACCAGCCATCAGTTTTATTCATGTTAAGATAGGATTCTCTTTAAATTGCATATGTAATTAAGGCACAAAAGAATATATGTCTACATTTGAATAGATAGAGACAAAATTACAAGTTCCTTATAATTTAACCTGTGTTATTAGCTTAGTTTTTTATCTATCGGGTCCTTTTTATATCCTCGTAAAATTATCTTCTAGATCAGGGATCAGCAAACTTTTTCTGTCAAAGATCAAAAAGTAAATGTTTTAGGCATTGCAAGCCAGGCTGTCTCCATTTCAACTACCATTGTAGCACAAAAGTACCCGGAGGCTCTGTGTAAATAAATGATGTGACTGTGTTGCAATAAAACTTTATTTACACACCCTTGCACTTTGGGACAAAAAAAAAAAAACAACTATTAGAGAAAGAAGCAAGGGATGGGATTTATCCCACAGTCCTAAGTGTGCCAACCCTTGCAGCTGATGATGCACGTGAAGTCTTGTGTGCAAAATAGTAACACATTCTGCACACTTGTAATGTTCAGCAAGTATGAATTTGTTCTACTACTCTTAATATGAATAGAGTTGCATGGCTTCTAAACATTTTAACCTCTATGGCTACAAGTTTAGATAGGCATAACAAGAGTCTAGAAGCATAAACCTGAAACCCTGAATGAAGTTTAGAGGCCTCAAAGAAGGGGATATTTTTACTTTATTTCCTCCTATGCTATTTGGGTATTTTTTTTTCAATGAGCGTATTTTACTATTGTAATAAAAATGATATTTGAAATGTATATATTTCACACTTTTTGCTGACTCAGAAAAGAATGTTTCATTTTAATCCCGAACATGAAACTTATTTGCATTTTTCAATAACCAGCTGCAGTTATGTTACAAGATTGTAGCTTGAACCGCAAAATACCGTTGAAAGAGTTTAGGCAGAGCCCTGAAATGTTTCAAGGAAGGCAAGGTCACGACTTCCTCTTTTGATGATTTAGCTGACAGGGAATTTGGTAAAGGGGAAGGGGAGTGGTCTTAGAGGAACTGGCTGGGTCCCTATGCAGGGACTCTCTGCTGTCACCCTGATCACATGGCCTTGTAATCTTTTGGCCTCCTGTGGACAGACAGGGCACAGCTCCCAGCAGACACAAGCTCTTATAAACATCTATTAAATAAGTACATGAATTTCTTAACCCTTTTTCCCGTTGAGTAGCATGATGCCTGGCATATATTAAACAAATACACACCAGATTTAATTGGACTGACCCGGAAAACTGAAGGTGGTCGGTAGTATTTTATTAACAGGCAAGGCTACCCTATTCCCTTCGTGTTTCTAGGGCTACAGCCTTCCCTGCTGCAATTACCATAAAGAGACAACGTTTTATGAGACTTCAGAAGCGTTGCTGTACAGGTGAGATTTCCTCATGTTGGGTGATATGATTAACCTAAATTAACCCTGGACATCATCCTGTGAACAGTATCATGAAGAAAGTAGACATCAGTGTCTGTTGTCTGCTATGGGAATACACAGTTGTCCACCAGCTTCCCTCTTGTTTATTGTGTGTTGCTTAGTGTTTTTCCAAAAGAGAAAAAATGTGAATATTTTACACTGGCTGCATTTTTTCTTTCTGTTTTTAGTTTTGATCAGCTCCTGATTTCCCTCATAATTCTGATTACCATCCATCTTACCCAGGTGCCAGTTAGATATCAGACTTTCTTTGTAGGATGGGACTAAACAGTAAAAAAAATAATTGCCTTATAAGAAACACATTTTCACATAACAGCTTTGTTTGGACTTCAGGATGATAGTAGAAATCCCTAGATAATATCGTCTGTAGGGATTGAGAATGTTCTTTACTAGATTACTATCAAGCAGGGGTTAAAAAACAAACCTTCATTATTTGAATCAGTTTACAGCAACTCATGAATTAGAAGCTCACACCCGAAGGAGTATTTTCAGCTTAATGGAAACAATTTATCTAACACTTGGAATTCTTTAGGAGAGCCTACATTGATAGATGGACATTTCTCTACTGCAGGTACATTTTACGGTAGCCTGTTCCGTGCAAGTTAGCATCTGTTAAAAAGTAATGCCAATAAAAAACAATTTCCGTCTAATAAGGGAACACTGCAGATGACCCCCCAAATCACAATTGCATAAATTGTGCTGAAATCAAGTCTGTGAGAGTGCAAGGGGTTACATTTGTTTTTCAACAACACTTTGCTGGTCTGCTCCGAGTTTAACTCAATGAGGTGACACATTGATTTCAGGGGAGAGCTGATGTTAATGAAAAGTTACTCTCCACACTGATAGCTTAATAATAAGGGAATATTGTAGAAACAGGTACATGTGTTTTCCCCAAGGTTTTCAGAGTTGTCTAAGAGAAAAGCAATTGTTTAAGAGGGAGCTATGGATCCAGAACTATTGTGAAAAGAGATGTCTGCTCACCATAAGAGAAAAAATGTCGAAATGTCATTAAAAAAATCAAAACTTCACAAGGTTTCGTGGCCACTGCTGAGATTCTCCGAGGTGAGAAGCAGGAAAAGGGTTCTGATCTCATTGTGAACCTCTTCTAGAGAGAGAGTGATCTGGGAGGCCAGAGTCTGTATTTTCCGGGTAAATAATAGCTTATTAGTGCCACAAGGGAGTTTAGAATTCATCTAGTCTGCCTACCTCTAGTTCATGGAGAACTGAATCTCAGTAAAAGAAAATAACTCTGGGACATCATTCAGTGGGTTGGTGACAATTCTTTGCTGGAGTCCAGATCTGCCTCTATCCTGTTTCTGTCCTGTTCTAGGTGGCGGCTGTAGCATTCTGCCTTGCACATAGTATGCATAGTAATTGCTTAATGAACAGTTGCTGCGTAAAACAGAAGAGATGGTATTTTAATTTCTATAGAATAAAGAGAGGCAGGAGGTAAAACTCTGAAAGTTGAGTAGGTAAAACAAAATCACGAGTATACCTCATAGATAGCTCAGGTTCCGTTCCAGACAACTATAATAAAGTGAGTGTCTCAATAAAGCAAGTCACTTGAAATTTTGGCTTCCTAATGCTTATAAAACTTATGTTTACACTATACTGTCATCTATTAAGTGTACAATATTATCATGGTTAAAAAACAACGTCCATGCCTTCATTAAAAAATGGCCCACTGCAAAAAAAAAAAAAAAAATGCTATCAATCATCTGAGCCTTCAGGGAGTCATAATCATTTGCTAGAGGAGGGTTTTGCTTCTATGTTGATGGCTGCTGACTAATCAGCTGAAGGTTGGATGGCTGTGGCAATTTCTTAAAATAAGACAACAATGAAGTTTGCTGCCTTGATTGATTCTTCTTCTCATGAAATTTTTCTCTGTGGCATTTTGCCCACAGTAGAACTTCTTTCAAAATTGGAGTCAGTCCTTTAATGTCTGCTTAGTTGACTCTTAGTTTACATACACTAGGTTTAGGTAATACTCATAGTTTCAACAATGTTCACAGCATCTTTACCAGGAGCAGCTTCTGTCTCAACAAAACAATATTTTATTTTTACTCATTTATAAGAAACGTTCAAATTTTGTCCTGAGATTGCAGCAAGTCAGTCACATCTTCAGGCTTCACTTCTAATTCCAGTTCTCTGGCTGTTTTCCCCCCATCCATCATTGCTTCCCCTCCTGCAGCCTGTAGCTCCTGAAACTCATCTGTGAAGGTTGGAATTAACTTTTCCAAACTCCTGTAAATGTTGATATTTTGACCTCCCATGAATCACAAACATTCTTTTTTTTTTTTCATTGTCCTTCCTTGTAGCAATTCTCGTGCCAGTTGCCTTCCAAGTAGCTGGGATTACGGGCGCCCACCACAATGCCCGGTGGTCTTCTTTCCTGGTAGTAAAGATGGGGTCTTTTACTCTGGCTCACTCAGGCTTATGCTGGTCTCGAACTCTGTGAGCACTGGAAATCCACCCGCCTCAGCCTCCCACAGCGCTGGGACTACAGGTGTGAGTCACCACGCCCGGCCATCACGAATGTTCTTAATGGCATCAAGAATGATGAATCCTTCCCAGAAGGTTCTCAATTTACACATCCCAGATCTAGATCCATCAGAGGAATCGCTATCTGTGGCAGAAAAACCTTACAAAATAAGTTTAAAGTTGAAATTACTCTGTGATCCATAAGCTACAGAATGGATGTTGTATTAGCAGGCATGAGAACGACATTAATCTCCTTTGCATATGTCCAGAGAGGTCTTGGGTGATTGAATGCTTTGTTATAATTGGTAATAATATTTTGAAAGGACTCCTTCTTCCTGAATGGTAGGTCTCAACAGTATACTTTAAATGTTCAGTAAACCATGTCCTAGACCAGTGATTTTCAACCAGGTGTTCTGAGAGGATCTTAGGTATGCCTCGAACATTTTTAAAGATCATTAATTAAATTATTTTCAAAAGAAGTTTAAAGCACAGTAAGTATATTCCTTTTTTTACTTTTTTTTTTGGATCTACATAATTTAAGCGTGCTGCAGAACTTTAATTACAGGTTCAAGTGTGCCGTGAGAGAAAAAAATGTTGAAAAACATTGCTGTAGACAGATGTGTTGTCCTGGCTTTGTTGTTCCATTTATAGAACACTCGCAGATTAGATTTAGCATAATTCTTCATGGCCTTAAGATTTTTAAAATGATAAATTAGCGCTGGCTTCAAATTACACACCCACTGCATTAACCCCTAACAAAAGCTTTTTCCCTTGAAGCCAGGCACTGACTTCTCTCTATCACAGCCCTTGCTGGAATCTTCTTCCTAAGAGACGGCTGTTGCACTCACCTTGGAAATCTGCTGTTCAGGGCAGCTGCCGTCGTCAGAGGTCTGACCTAGGTCTTCTGCATAACTTGCTGCAGCTTCTCCATCAGCACCTGCTGCTCACCCTGCCTGTTTGTGTTATGGCGATGGATTCTTTCCTTAAGCCCATGGAAGAACCTCTGCTGCTTCAAAGTCGTCTTCTGCAGCTTCCTCACCCTTCTCAGCCTTCATGAGATTGAAAAGATTTAGAGTCTTGCTCTGAATTAGGTTTTAGCTTAAAGGAATGTTGTGGCTGGTTTGATCTTCTATCCAGACCATTCAAACTTATTTTCCATGTCAGCAATAAGGCTGTTTTGCTTTCTTATCATTCATGGGTTCACTGCAGTAACATTTGGTTTACTTTAGAAACATTCGCTCTGTATTAACAACTTGGCTAACTGGCGTAAGGGGCCTGGCTTGACTTTTGACACATCTCCCTCACTAAGCTTCGTCATGTCTACCTTTTGATTGAAAGAGAAAGAAATGAGACCCTTCCATTCACTTGAAGCCTTAGAGGGTTATTAATGGGCCTAATTTCAACACTGATGAGTTTTTCAAGGAATACACAGAATGCATAAAACATCCATCGCTTAAGTTCCTCATCATATATGGGTGTGGTTCATGGCAACTCCAAATAATTACAATCATCACATCATAGGTCATGGATCACCATGACAGATGTAACAATAACAGAAAAGTTCGAAATATCCTGAGAATTGTCAAAATGTGACACACTGACATAAATTAAGGCAATGCCTCTGGACAAAAGGCACTAACAGACTTGCTCAAATTCAGGGTTGCCATGAACCTTCAATTTGAAAAAAAAAAAAAAAGTATCTATGAAGGTATGCCTGGGCTTTCTCTGGCTGAGAAAATAACGAGGAGAGATCATGATATGTCACCCGTGGCTGGGAACAGGCTGCCCTCGGGGGTTATGTCTTTGGGAGGCTGGCTGCTCGGCCAGGCAGTTCACTGATACGCTTGAGACTCAGGCTGGGCACTCAGGGCATGGGAACCACCCACAGGCCCTGTGCGGTCATGGCTGGCAGCAGCTGAAGGTTTTGGAAGCGGTGTGGATAGGTTCAAGTCTCCACTCTGGGAGAAGCCCACATCTTCCCCTTCTCTGTGACTCTTACCGCGTCAGTTTAACATCCCAAAGCCGCCTTGTGCTTTACAGTAAGATATGAAGAGAATGGCCTTTACCTCCATGTTGTTTTGGGGTTATGTGACCACACAGGGGCTCACTGAATGTCCATTTCTGTGAATTCATCTTAGGGAGATATTACTTGTTTCCTTTGTTCAAAATGAAATACTTGCAATGCTCCATGTTAGCTATTCCTAAGTGGATTTTTTTTCGTAATAAACAGAAAGGCGTGCAGTTTTCTGTGTGGTGTCTGGATCAACTCGTTTGACTCTTTAGGGTTTTCATTCAGGTAATGAGAACTCCCTGATGTCCAAGCAGCCAGCTCTGTCCCTCTTGGGCACATGACCCCTCCATTTCTTTGTGATCCGAGCCCAAGATGGCTCAGTGTGACGTGGATCCTGCTGCAGTGACAACCTGAGTGTCATTCTGTGACAGAGCTCCCTGCTAGGGAGGCTTCTCTTCCGTTTGCAGGAACCTGTCCCCTTTCTCAGGGTGGAGGAACAATGAGGGCTTCCCATGTCCTCCTCACTGTCGATGACTGACCGTCACTGATTTGCCTGTGTTGTTGAACTTTTTTTTCTCAAAATAAAAGGTCACCTACTTATTTAAAAATTAAAAAAGTAGCATAATTTTACCCAGTCTCAGCAAAGAGAACCATCGTTGTCATTTTGTGTGTTTCCATTGAATATTTGTGTGTCCGTGCAGTGACCACACTTCATGCACAATTGTGAATACACCCAGCTCGTAATGTTGAGCGTTTCCCCCACACAGCTGAAGACTCATGTGAGACCAGAGTCTGTTTCTTAAGTGTGGCCTACAGAGCCACTGAGAAGCGGCTTCAGTCTTTTTAACCTACAATGGGGCTTTACGTTTTATAAAATCTTGTCAGACCCTTATTTCTTTAGCTATCATCACATGCTAAGTTAGGCATGGGGTGAATAATGCCATTTTTCTCCCCAACAGGATCACAAACAGAAGTGAAAGGGTGCTATTAATAATCTTGCAGTGATAACAGGTGTAACCTGGGGCTGTCCTAGGCAAACTGAGACATGGACACCCCAGCTAGGCAAGTCAGGGGCAGGTAATCTCAGATTATTAAAGAAGAGACTTTTCAAAGACACAGACAAGTAACTGGCAGTGCTGATCTTAGAACCCAAGGTTTCAGGTTGCTAATCCAGCACCTTTCCCAGACACGATCTGCAGCTTTATATCCTAGGAAAATGCACACCCACTTGTATTTATTTAACTGAGATAAAGCAACAGCTTTCCCCTCCCTTCTTGTGTTCTTTCTCTCTCAATTTCTCTTTGACCCCTAAGCCAAATTACAGACATTCTGTGAGAGGTCATTGTGTGAGGGAAGGTCTGCTATCAGGGATTAAGTGTCTCTTTAATAGGAGTCGATGTCTGATATATTGTTTTTATTAAGGACGGCCTGCTCGAGAGAACAAGTCTTGTGTGCTTACCTTAATGTCTTGTAAGGCTGAAAGCTGATTTGAAATAACATCTATGATACACTATAATCAAAACATTTAGGAGCAATTATAATCATAAAATGGCCTAAAGGAATTGGAATATTTCAAAACTACCTCCCAGGTCAGACAAGGATGAGGAAAAGGCTGATGGAAACGGGTCCTTGGCCAGCAGCCTACAAAGACTATTCTGGACCCTTTCCCTCTATTCTCTCCTCACTCTGAGGTGGGGATATTTAGCATTGGAATTCCACAAGGACCTGGAGGTGGCTCTAGACAGTGGGGCAAAGTGCAGAAGGCCCCATGAGGGGCACCTGAGCATTGCAGGCTAACCCTCGGGCTAGCCCTTGGCCTTCTAAGGGTTCCGAATCCCAGCTTAGTCACCTACTTGCTCTGTGTCTTTGTTTTTGACATGTTAACTTTGGTCTCCTCATCTGTAGAAAGAGTTGTAAAGATGACCAGGTGAGGTGGCTCACACCTGTAATCCTAGCACTGTGGGAAGCCAAGGCAGGTGGATCCTTTGAGCTCAGGAGTTCTGAGACCAGCCTGAGTAAGAGCAAGACCCCTGTCTCTACCAAAAATACAGAAAATTAGCTGGGCATTGTGGTGGGCACGTGTAGTCCCAGCTAATCAGGAGGTTGAGGCAGAAAGATCACCTGGACCCAGGAGTTTGAGGTTGCTGTGAGATAGGCTGGTGCCATGGCACTCTAGCCCAGGTGACAGAGTTAGACTCTGTCCCTCCCCCACCAAAAAAAGACATAAAGAGTAAATGGATTAAACAAACAGTGCTTCTCCCAAGAACTGATACATAAAAACAAATCCATATGTGTTTCTGGCATATGGTTTTACTATCATTATTCATTTTTCCCAGAAACTGAACTCCACTCCCAGATAGACACACTAGGGTTCATGTCCCTATCTGTTGGTGTCCTTTTAAAGATTCCCCCAGGGCAGCGCCTGTGGCTCAAGGAGTAGGTTGCCATCCCCATATACTGGAGGTGGCGGATTCAAACCCGACCCCAGCCAAAAAAAAAAACAAAACTGTAAGGATTCCCCCAAATGTGGATCCTCTTCACCCAGGCATGATTCATCAATGAAATCAATCTGAGATTTCCAGAGGACTCTGAAACTGCTGCTGTGATAAGGGGAGATTACACGGGCAGGGCCGTATCTACCAAGGCCCTTCAGAGTGGCATTCCATAGCTCCTCTGTAGGGCCCTGCACCCAGGAAAGGGTGTGGTAGCTCCGGTATCCGAGGAATGAGGCCTCAGCCTCAGTATTTCCAGTGGTCCATTGAGCACATTGATGTCCTCTCAAAAAGTGGCCCAGATTTTCCCATCTGGATCTTCTTACTTTGAGTAAGTAACATCTATCAGTTCTTATGTGTTAAGACTTCTGCCCTGTCCTGCCTTATTTAATTCTCTGTACAGCCCTTTGAGATGTGTTCAATTATTCTTCCTCTTGCCCTTTTTAAATATAAAGAAAAAAGTTTGCCCAAAATTTAATAAGAGGAAAATAAACATTATCTATACTCTAAGACAAAATAAGTATTTTCATTTTGCTGTACATGAATCTTTCTGATTGTTTTTTTTTTTTTTCTATAGGGCTCTGTTGTGTGTGCATAGAAATTATAATGCAAAAGGAATTTTATTATAAAACAAATTTTAATTTGGCTTTTTCCATTTAATATTCTATTATGCTCCCCCCCCATATAATTAGCTATTAACTATCTTTCAAAAATAATGGTTTGGCCAGGTGGAGTGGCTCATGCCTGTAATCCTAGTACTTGGGTGGCCAAGGTGAGTGGATTGCTTGAGGTCAGGAGTTCAAGACCAGCCTGAGCAAGAGCCAGACCCTGTATCCAAAAAATAGCCCGGTGTTGTGGCGGGTGCCTGTGGTCCCAGCTACTTGGGAGGCTGAGGCAAGAGAATCATTTAAGCCCAAGAGTTTGAGGTTGCTGTGAGCTGTGACATCACAGCACTGTACCAAGGATGACAAAGTGAAACTCTGGCTCAAAAAAACAGAAAAGATGGTTTATGGGCTGTCTAACATTTCTTCACACACATCTGTGTGCACATGTCCATATATATAGATAGTATGATACATATTTAATTAATCTTCTGTTTTTGGTTGTTGCTAGTTTTTATCCGTTATAAATAATACTTTGATGAAAATCTTTGTTAAAAACAGTAATGGCAGTAAGTAGTTCTTCCATTTGTTGGGCATCCTCCATGTATTGGTACCGTGTTACCTACATCATTTAATCCCCAAATGAACCTACGTCCTAGGTGTTACTATCATTGATGTTTTAGTAATGAAAACCTCAGGCTCACCGGGAGACACACTTCACTCGTGGCCAAGGAAGAGTCAGAGGCCTCACCTGTAAAAGGTGAAGCCTGGGTCCTTTACCACAGGATCTGTCTCTGCCTTTGATTCTGATATCTGATATTTTGTTAGGATTTGTTTTGGGAAAGGGACAGGATGAAAGGAAGAACAGGTGATGCTCTCCCATTTTTAAATTGATTACTAAAATGTGATTTTCAAACAGTGTGCCATGAGAGGATCTTAGGCGTGCCACAAACATTTTTAATGCTCCTTAATTAAATTATTTTTGAAAGAAGTTCATAGCATAGTAAGTGGCCTTTTTTTTATCAATGTAATTTAAGTGTGCCATGCAAGTTTAACTGTAAGTTCAAGTGTACCCGGAGATAAAAAGAGGTTGAAAAACACTGTATTAAAGCAACCTCCATATGGCCCATTCCCTCTTCCCAAAAGTGAGAAGTGGCTCACCACTCATCACAGTGCTGTAGCCTCCCTGCCAGACTGTCCTCAGCTGGGAGCGTCTCCCGGTGGAGGCAGTACTAGATGTGGCCGGGAAGTGACAGGAAGGGTGACTGTCTTCTGAATGGTCACCATGAAGGACACGTGTTTGGCAGGGGTTGGGGCAAGTAGGAAATGAGGCTTTTAAGTCTCTTTCTAAAAGAAGTCTACCATCTCTGAAGCTGAAGCAAATGTCTCAGTTGAAGGGTTTTCCCAGTAGGGAGCAAAGTGACGCCCCAGGTCATCCTGGACACAGAGGAGAGAGGCAGGAGACCATCCGTCAGCCTTGCTTCTTACTCCTGGCCACCTTGCATTAGAACCATCCTTATATGGAGAGTGGGCCCAGCAAAATGACCTTGCTCTTGTCACTTCCCTCCCGTCTGACCCCACCTGTTCCCGAATACTCGGCGCCTAATACCTGCCCTGTCTTCCTTCAACGGCCGCAGCGGCACATGCTCTAACCTCCCCTTCACACGTGCTGCTGGCTGACGAGCCATTGCCTGCCTCCTGCAGACTGAAATTGGATTAAATCTGCAGCTTCCTTGCTGTCTGATTTCCCATCAAGGCCAGGAGCAAAGTCCTACAGATCTTTGGGGTGAGGTTTCTCGTCTGGTGAAGCAAGCTGTTCCCCCTGCCCTGTATGCACCCTTCGCTCCTCTCTACATTTCCAAGGCCTCTCTGCAAGCCACGTGGGCGCTGGCTCTCAGGAGGTGGAATTTCCTGTATAAAATAATAGTCTCTGGACCTGACTGTTTATAGAGCTCTTTCAAAAATCCTTTGTGTTTTTTGTTTGTTTGTTTATTTTGTTTTGTTTATTTGGTCACTTCCCAAATTATTTCAACAATTATTCAATGACTAAAGCTGCTTCTCCTTCTCAGCAAAACACCTTCAACCTCCTGTATGAGTTTCCTGTCCCTGATGTGACAGATACCCATAAATGTAGGGCCTTAAAACAACAGACATTTATTCTCTCACAATTCCAGAGGCTAAAAGTCTGAAATCAAGGTTTGGGCAGAGCCTCGCTCTCTCTGAAGCACCAAGGGGAGATTTCATTGCACAACTCTCCCTTTGTGGGGAGCTTCTTGGGTTCCCTTCACAGTGGCTGCTCTCCAGCCTGGGCCTCCCTCTTATGGGGCCTTCCCTGTGCTGTCTCTGTCCATATCCCACTCTCTTCCCTTTTACAAAGATACCAGTCATTGGAGGAATTTTAGGGCCCACCTAAATCCAGGATTATTTTACCGTAAGATTCTTTTTCTAGAAGTTTATTTCAGTGTATTACGGGGATATCTACTTTTTGGTTACATAGTTTGCTTTTATACATTTTAAACCAAAGTTATAGGTGTGCCGCTCAGGAAGTGTGTAATGAACCCATTCAAAGTACCCCCCCCCCACTGAGTGGAAATTTCCCCTTCCCCTACTTTCCTTCTCCCCACCCAAATCTCATTGAGTTTTGCTTCCCTATGATCACATAGGTGTTGATAAACTAGTTCCGATTTAATATTGAGTGGTCTTTGTTTTTCCATTCTGATGATACTTAGCAGAATGGTCTCCAGTCCATTCAGGTGTTATGAATGGTACTGGGTCACTGTCTTCTTTTATGACCAAGTAGTATTCCATAGTATACACGCTCCACATTTCATTAATACATTCAAGAGCCGATGAGCACTGGGGTTGTTTTCATACCCTTGTAATTGTGAATTGTGCTGCTGTGAACATTTGAGTATGAGTGTCCTCACATTCTGAGGTTCCTAGTGAACATGAATTTGGGGGCCAGTGCTTTTTGAATACTTGTGAGTTTACAATATTTTTTATATTTTTAAATAGTTGAAAATAATCAAAAGATATTTCATGACCTGTGAAAATGATATGAAATTCAAATTTTGGTGCCCATAAATAAATTTTAATTAGTACATAGCCATACCCATTCATTCACCTGTTGTCTTATCACTGCTTTCGTGCTATGATGGCAAAGCTGAGCAGTGTCTGTGAGCAGCGAGCTGGCCTACAAAGACAGAAATATTTACCATCTGGGCCCTTCAGTTTGCAGTCCTTCCCTAAACCTTCTATTTCCTCCATTTTTACCTGAAGAAGCATATATATAGGTTGGGAGAAAGAGGAAAGTAAGTCCCCTGCACTTTCCCAGCCTATGGGGAATGTTTTGTAACGTTTAGAAATTAGATACAGTTGTCAAAAGCGCAAATTTAAGAAGAAATCATTTAATTTGGGGTGGATAAGTCAGAAGTGCTATGTGCACTTCTATGTGGTGTAGAGTAGCCCTCAGTTTTTTAAAGATGGAGAATAAAAATAGTTGCCATTGACTACTAAAATCTGGCCACAGAAGAGGCTCTATGTAACGCTGAAGTGAGCGACTCTGCCTCGGTATAGGTGCAGATTTGAATCACCCCCCCTTGCAAACTGTGAGAGGGAAGTAGAGTACAAATGATACATTGGTAATGAGCATTTACCAGGAGCTGTGAAGGACCGAACTTGGCTGGGGAACAGGCCCACCTTTCTCCTTTTCAGCAAGTTGCTCCTGCCTTTCCACTCCAGAGCACAGTGGAAATGCAAGTGAAAAACTGGAACCGTATCACAGGGATAGTATTTGATCTGCTTTAATTTATATGTTAAAAATAACAGCAACCCATTCTAAAGCTTCCACATATTAATTGTGATAGTTAGAAACCCCTTGAGATTGTTGATGAGCCTTGGCTGGGATTTCCTGTGTGCCCACTGCACGCCAGGCACCTGGGACAGGGGCAATCTGATCCATGCAGCCCAGCTCCAGGGCTGCAGAAGGCTGCAAACCCAGGGTAGCGAGGGCCCCTTTCTCTGACTTTTCCGCTTTAACATTCTTAGAAACACACCATCTATTGCTTCCTTCCTGCATCCAGGTGCTAGCGCCACAACCAGAGGGAAAGCAGAACTTGAATGATGTCCAAAGGGAAGGAATGTCGGAATTAGGGAAGTGGAAAATAGAACTGAGCCGAAGGAATCTGGTTCTGACTGTGCCTGTCTGTTCCCCAGTCTGTAAATAGGGACCTCAGGGAAGTGCAGAGTGGCTAGAGACCTCTCTGAAAAGACAAGACAAAGCAAAGCAAACCGACAGCTCCAGCAAACCCCGAGGCCCTCTGTGCACAGGGTTCTGTTGAATCTTATTTTCTGTGATTGATATTTCACCTTCCGTCTCTTTGGGGCCTCCCGGGAATCTGTCTGAGCTGTTTCCATCCCAGAACTGCTGGGCATCTTCCATGTGGGGTCCATGCCGGTACTTCCAGCCCTTTCTTTGCCATCTCGCTCCTGTGGTCTATGCGGGCCTTTCTTTTACTTTTATTTCAAATTAATATGAGGGTACAAATTTTTAGGTTATATTGTTCTCACCTCCAGAGCAAAGTCCCAGCTGTGAAAGAGCCCCCACCCAGGGACATATTATCCACCCTCACCACGTGCACATTAGGTGAGATCTGCCTCATGCCCTCCCTCCTCCTGCCAATCATCCTCCCCCTCCCCCCACCTCCCTCTACCCTTGTACTAGACTATATTTGTGTTTTATTGTTCGTGTGAACCTGTGATTATTTATATATATTGGTTTCCTATCAGTATAGAGTACACTGGATACCTATTTTTCCACTCTTGTGATACTTTACTAAGAAGAATATATTCCAACTCCGTCCAGATAAATCTAAAAGATGTAAAGTCTCCATCTTTTTAATGGCCGAATAGCATTCCATGGTATACATATACCACCGTTTGTTGATCCATTCATGGGTTGATAGGCACTTACCTGGGCCTTTCTTGACCTGACTCTCTCTGGGTTTGCATGTTTGGGCCCAGTGGAGAAGAGCAGGCTGTTTTTGCAGCAGAGTGCAGCTCTCTGAAATCCCTTTTTCTTACCCAGAGCATGACGGAGTAATAGATAACAAACACCTGCCCCATCAGGGCACCGGGGAAGTAGATTTGTGTGACACCCTTACCATAATGCCCAGGCCATAGTGGGTGTTTCCTGCACGCTCTGGGAGTTGGGGGAAATGCAACTGTATCTTTGGGACAGGATGGGCTTTGGAAGCAGGCGTGATTATGGCTCTTGGGATGTATTTACTTATCTCAGGATGCCTTGGTTCCTCATCTATGCAACGAGGATGTAATAGGACCTGCCTCCTTCCATGGTCCCAAGGATGAAAATTGCACAGCACATGCACATAGTATGTGCTCATATGTGCTCAGTAAATACCAGCTACAGTGCCTCTTACTGTGAGTGTTAGTTCTTCTTAGCACGTACCTTTTCTTAAGTGTCCCTGGAGGTGGGCAGCTCTCATCCAGGGCTCAGCAGAGGGTGAGGGTCAGTGCTGAAAGCAGGCCGACAGACTTGGGGAATGGATTCTCCCTCTCTGAGCTCCTCCCCTTGCCCTCTCCTCTGTGAGACGGGAGACAGTCCTGCGAGGATCCAGGGAAGACAGAGTGAGGAATGCCTGCCACAGCCACTGACGCACAGCCGTGCAGTAAGTCCCCGGCAAATGCCACTTCCCACCGCCTCGTTCCTTACATGATTTCTTCTGCCTCCTCCGGGCTGCTGTCTCCTTGGCAGTGAAGCTGGGCTCTGCTCCTTACCCACATGCCCCAGTTAATATTTCAAACGTCCTGAGTTTCTAATTGTGGCCAAGCCTAAGAGCCACCTAATCCGCCGTGTCTTAACTGCTCTGCCTCCAAACGGGCGCCTCTGGACCCCAGCGGACACTCGCTGAGTTAATAATGACTCGATTCATTCCTCATGCCAAGTGCAAGGACCACGTAATCTGCAGGGCAGAAATAACTCCTGTAATTAGAAATGCCTGAGGGAACCCCCCACAAAGGGCCTTGTAGCTTGGCGTGTGGGAACCCCCCGCCCCCGCTCCCTCCTCCCTGCCCCCCCCCGTCAGGACACAGGGCCTCTGCTGTTTTCTAAAGCCTGCTCAGACCTGGCGTCTCTAAGAGACAAGCTCTCCAAGGGATGGCATTCGAGCCCCAGAAATATGCTCAGCGGTAGCCCAGTATTCCCGGTGCCCCGGGGCCGACTCCTGTCTCCACAAACAGGACTCCTAGGAGCTCAGGCCAGCGACCCAGCAGAAACAGAAAGCTCCGTCCTGGCCTTGTGCTCCCCACTAGTTAGGGGGGAAGACCGTGCACCTCCCAGCCCCTTCCCGACCCATTAAGGGGGACAGGAAGTGCTGTGATTAAGCAACACCCCTGCCACTGCCAGCCCACAATTGCCCTCCGTGAGTGCCGTGACTCAGGGGCCATGCTTAGGAAACTTGCAGAGGGTAATGCGGGGCTGTCAGAGGCCAACTCCCCACACAGTGGAGCCTGGTGGTGCACCTGAGCTCAAGGGAGCCACTCCGGCCTCCCTGGGAGGCGAGGTGGGCAGGCGCACTGTGCTTCTCCTTCACACCTGTCTCCCTTGCTGTAAAAGGTGCCACAAGGTCACATCAACCCAACTTTAAATGGCGTCAAAAAAAGTTTAATGCAGCTTTTCAAATAGGATGTGTGGTCATGTCCAGCACCTATAGGATCTAACAGTGGTTTGGCACCCTGAGGTCCTCATACCCTGATGCAGGGCTTAACATTCCCATTTTACAGATGAGATCATTAGATCTTAGATAATATATAATTTGCCCCAGGTCTTTCTGCTAACAAGGCAGAGCTGAGATTTCAATGCAAGGCACTATGGTACTAAAATGCCTATTTTTTTTTCCTTATAGCACTCTCCCCACTACTGTATGTAAAATATGAAGAAGTCCACATGTGCATGGCTGTCTCCCATTCCTGGTCTTTAATGCACGCTTGTGGGTGGCCAGGGTACATGCTGAGACTATCAGGCGTATAGGTGCCCACAGGACCATTTCACCTCCATTCAGATGACTTCTGAAAACAGCCCAATGTGTTACTCTCGACTGCAAGATTTCTAGGAAAATAGATCTCACACTTATACTTTCAAATCAGTATTAGCCCTCTGGAAAACAGTCCCCTTAGAATAGTTAAAACTCTGTCTACTAGAAGTATTGCCATTTAAACCTCAGCATCAAACACAAGTGTTTGACTCTCAGCAGAGGCCATTACGGGGTCTGGGGACAGCAAGGTGAAGACCCAGCCCATGTCTCCAAGGCTTCCAAGGCAGCTGAAATTCTCTCGGGGTGTGATGGTCACTGAAACGGACAAATACCATGTGTGACATATGATAAGATAGAGGTCAGCACAAGGGTTTTTGTTTTAAATATTTTTGTACCTGGCAAGCTCTTTAGTAGTGAATTTGGATTGGGGAAACCCAGACAAGTGAATTATATTTGAGGCTTGTGAATAAGATGAGAAATAACCCTTTGGTGTAAAAAATAAGTAGGAGTGAAAATAAAGGAAGGAAGCAGTGTTTTCATGGGATTCAGCACCCCAGCTCCCAACAGGTGATCGACAATGTGATGTAAGAAGTGTGAACGCACAGTCCCAACACACAGTAGGTGTTTTGCAAATGCTGTTTAAAAGGACCTATGCTAAAAATAATCTTTGCACTTTGCACTTTTATAAAGTGAGTCACAAGTTTCCCGCGCGACTTGGTGGAGTTTTCCTCAACCAAATGCCTAAAATTGCAGGACTTTGTGTTTTAACAAAGTATTCGCCCTCCTTGTCTAATGACTTTTCCAAAAGGCAGGTCCCTTCTCTTTGAATTAAAGACCACACTCTCCTCACATGCTGTAATGGACTCTTTTTCTGAGTTGTTGGAGAATAGGCCTTTGTTAATTCTAAGGACATTTAACAATAAAGTGCTGAATCTGTTAGTTACCTGAAAAATAAGCAAGGATGTGAAAAAGACAAATGAATATTTTTGCACAAATTGGGGATAGTATGGCGTCTGATGAAAATTCTAAAACCAGCAACTCCTGGCATAGGGACTTCAAAGATGAATTTGGAGAGAAAGTAGAAATGGCCTTGGAAGTCGACTGAAACTGCCACTGGCCAGCTGTGAGGCCCTGAGTAAGCAGTTTCAGCTTCCTGAGGCTCAGTTTCTTCTTGGGAAAATGAACATGGGAGCCATAGCATCCATCCAGCTCCTGGCCTGCTTGTAAGGAGTAAAGGGCTGAAATGCACATGAAGTTTTAGAACCTGGGACAGGATTAATGAACAGTACCTTTGAAGATTTTACTATTGATTGCATCTATTTTACCATGGAAGGTGCTTGTTTTGCTGAGGATGGAGCATTGGCCTTGAATTTGGGGGACACTGGACTTTGCTCTTTTATCATTGTCATTCAGATGAAGATTCCAAAGGAAAATCTGTGAATATGCATGTATGTGGGTACATGCTAATATGTGGTTGATGTGGTCGAATACCTGTGTGTGAGTGCACGTGTGTATGGGTGTGCTTGTATACACGCATGTATGTACCTGTGTGCACTCCTACCTCTGTGTGTGCACATGGGTGCCTGTATGGGGGTGAACTGTGTGCATGTGTAAGCGGAGCCCCAGCAAGACAGGCTTCACAGGTTAATGCAGGCAGGTCCAGGACAGAATGGAGTTTTCATGCACGGGACTTGTCAGCTCAGTTTCACTTCTCAGCTCTGCTAGGGCCCAACATTTGCAAAGCACCTACTGTGTGTTGGGCATGTGCTTATCCCATCAGATAAGCAGCCAGATTTGGGGCCACGAGATCGTCTCAGTGGTTACGGACCATTAACAGGCTATTACCTCCCTGGAATCCATTTCATCTCTGCAGAAGCATCTGGTACTTGGATCGGGGACTCTCCTTGGATTCTAATCCCTGAAAGCTGAGCTCTCAGAGATAGAAAAGGAAGGAACTAACCTTTGTGGTTTTGCTACTCTTTTTTTTATAATATTGTAAAGTGTAATATTTATTTTATTTTATATTTTATTACATAATCTTTATTGGGAAGTAAAATATTTATGAATGATTATGTTCTCTATTAAAACTATAATTTATTTAAATTGTATCTTATCTATTTAAATTATATCTATTAAATATATATTATGTATTAAAAGTAGATATATATATACTTTTAACAACCTAATCTATAACATGATACATAACAAATATATAATATAAAACATATACATTTAAGAACTAACTTTGTATTTAGTTGGAAGCTTGAAATCAGCCATGGTGGGAGCATTTATACCACAGAACGTGGCAAGCTTTATGAATTAACGTTCCCCCATCTCCTCACAGTAGACTGATTGGTTTTTAAGCTTGCCACTGTGTGTATGTGTGTTTCTGTGTGTATGAGCTTTATTTTATTTAACTTTCACTGCAATTTTCTAGCACTGGCATTTCCTAGCTTTGTGATCTTGGCTTGGGCAAGTCACTCAATCCTGCAGGTCCCAGTGTATAGTTGCACAGGCTGTCTACTGCACAACACAGAAGTGTCCTTAACATCAACACAGAAGTGTCCTTAACATCATTTGACTCTGTTGACTCTGGTCCTCACCTATGCAAAGGGGAGAACTGTCACTGTTGCACAAGCTTGCTCTAAGGATGCTACTAGATCCGGGGGCCTGGTGTGAGGAGAACAGAGAGTGGGAGAGATGTGACAAGCTGGGGCGTATGTCTCACCTAAAGGAGCAACTCTAGGCCACCATTGCCATGTGGGAGGGGGATCAGTGATACTAGATCTTTCTGATCTATGAAGAAAAAAGTGAAAATTTGGAATTTTTTAGCAGAAAGAATCTCAAGTTTTAAAACATCATGAGCCTAACTGTGGGCCCTCCGCTAGATTTCCCGTGTGGTTCCCTCATCCTGTGGACGGCATGTGGAAGATACCAGGGGTGTTAACGGCAGTTAAGTTGAGAGCAGTGACAAGTATAAGCATCCGACCCAGGCTTCACATAGTAAGAGCTTTCCCTCATAACCAGGAAGTTATGTCTCTGACCTCTTTAAGTTCCTTCAGAGACTTAGATTTATCTCTTATGCTCATTATTTTTAAGCGACGTGTTAGAAAAGCATCACTTTCCTTATGGAAGTGGCCTATATCTGGGCATCAAAAAGTTCAGAGCCGTATTCTCCACAGTGCAGACCGTTGAGCTGCAAATGTCATTCCGAGCTCCCTGGTGGCTTGGACAAAAAGAAAAACACAACCAGTTATGTCATTATTACTAGTTGTGAGGGTGAAATTCTACCAACTCCATCCCCTGCCTCACCTTCTAATTCATTTTTTTTCTGGTCATACTATTATATTTTTATTGTTTGTATTATGTTATATATTTTCCATAAACTACTTTAAATCCTTTATGAGAATAAAGGGGTAAGAATAAAGACAGTCACCCTTTACCAATGGAGAATTTAAGATTCACAGCTTAGATAGTTCATTAACCTTCCAAGGAAGGAACGTTTAGCTCTGCTGAGGCCCAGATGTGGATCACAGAATGTGGAAGTGCTGCGAGCTTTAGACACACGGAGGAAGAACTCTCTTACCCAATGTGTTAGTTTGCTAGGGCCGGTTTAACAAATACCACAACCTGGGTCTTGTGTACCGCAGAAATGTGTTTTCTCCTGGATCTGTAGGCCAGAAGTCCAAGGTCATGGTGCTGGCAGAGATGGTTCCTGCTGAGGGTCATGAGGGAGCTTCCGTTCCAGGCTGCTCTCCTGACTCCTGGGGGTTTGCTGCTCTCCCTGACATTCCTTGGCTTGTATACACATCACCTGATCTCTGCTCGTGTCCACAGGACATTCTCCCTATGTGTGAAACTGAGATCCAAAGAGATGAAACGACTTGCTCAAAGTCACCCACGAGTAACAAAACCAGACATGTTTACATATATAATAACATTTAGGGCATGCATCCAAATTTTCCCTCTTTCTGAGGACATCAGTTGGATTGGAGGCCAGCCTTCCCCAGTAGGACCTCATTTTAACTAATTACATCTGCCCTGAGCCTAGATCCTGTTTCCAAAGGAGGTGACATTCTGAGAGTCAGTAGTCTCCTCTCATCCTCAGTTTGGTTTTCTGCAGTCTCAGTTACCCATGGTCAACCAAGGCCCCAGTATATTATAGTATATGGAGAGAAAGGGAGAAACCATATTCACATAATTTTTATTACAGTATATTGCTATAATTGTTCTATTTATTACTAGTTAATGTTTGTAATCTCTTGTCTAATTTATATATAAATTAAGCCCTATCTTAGGCAAGTATATGTAGGAACAAACACAACTCCTGTAAATAACCGTAAGCTAGGTCTTTAACATCGGAATGTAGGTGGAGGTGACAGAGTCAACCACAACACCTGCTGAGGAAATCAAGTCCGGCTTGGCCTCTACCCCATCATAGTGTTGTGATTCTTTCTTGGGATTTTCTTCTGTGGGAATTCCTGAGAAGTACCAAAATATCCTACTTCTTTGTGCAGAAAAGTCCTGATCTTTTCAGCTGCCACTATCACTGATGCAAATGAAATAACAGTCAAGCTTTACAGTGAAAGTGCCTTCAGATCAGAGTATGGACATGCACATCAAGGAAGAGGGACGTCCTTATAGGTGTTGGTGAAAGTCTCTTTTTATAAATTTCAGGTTGTACTGAATGTAATCACTCTTTGAATATAAAGAAACTGAGATCCACAGAAATCAAACCATTCGCTTTAAGTTACCAATGAGTAAATGATTCAGGAATATTTAACCATTTAATAAAAAGAATAGTGCCTGTGTGTATACTAAGACCTATCCTGTGCCCATTACACAGATGAAGAACTGGGGTGCAGAGAAGTTACATATCTTGCCTTGTGTGACTTGGTTGGTACGTGGTCTAGGTGTAATTCACATCCAGTTTGCTGGCTCCATGATCAGCAACAGCCTGTGGATTAGAACTCAGGACTCCTTGGCTCACCACCATGTTGCCTTCCTTCCCCAGATACCCAGGCTGCATTATGTGGTTGAGCAGGCTATTTCCTGTGCAAAAATGCTTGGCTGAGGTACCAAGTGAGGATGGAAACCCAGCCTGCATACTTATCCCCAAGCTGAGGACTCACTTTGCCCAGAGGAAGTGGTGCCCTATTCTAACTAAAGGTATTCTGCAGTTTCCCAAAATACAAAAGAAAATGCTGAACTGTTTGTCTGAGTGGATTTAGGCCACTTTGTCCAGGGCTAGCAAAATAGAGGGAAGTCTCCTGGCTACCTTGCTCCCAGCAAGAACACCCCACTGTCTCACCACTTGAGCTTGGTCATGTACACAACCTAAAACCCAAAGTATTGTTTACCTCCCTTAAATTTTTGGCAGCAGAGAGAAGGAAGGAGCAGCCGAGACCAAGACCCCTGGGCAAAGCAAAGCCATGTGTCGGGAAGCCTGGCGGCAACTCCAGGCCACATTCAGCCCCATCGAGTGGGACTGAGCTTATTTAGTGAACCAGAAGCACAAATCAGAGCCAGATGCAGGGTGAGCTAGGTGTCTCTGTAAATGCAGACAGCACCCTCTCCCCTGCCAGGCCTCTTTGCCCATCCACAAGCCTGGGTCTCTTATTTGTCCATTCAATGGACATTTTCTGAAATGCGCTATGTGCCTGCAGCAGCCTGGGGCCAAGGGGCCTCCTGGCAATGGAGTTACCCCAGGTGTGGAGAAGGAGGTTGATGGGGAGTGAGGGAGACACCAGAGCCACTGGCAGAGACCTTCTACCAAGTGACAGTCCAAATCAGGGCGTGGTGTCTTTTCAAGAGAAAATTTCCAGTTGGGGGTTGTCAAAAGAAGGGAGGTATTCGCCTCACTGGCTTAAAGGTAAGGCTCTGCTTAGCCCAGGGGAGGCAACAGACACAGTCCTTCACCCGCGGCAGATTACAAGCTGGCTTTTTAAAGGGAGCGGGCTCTGCGTGCTCAATATAGCCTCAGCTTATTTGGTAGTAAATTATTCAGATGTTAATTGCACTGTAAACAAAGTGCTACCTTTCTTTCCTTTCCAATTATCCTCATAAAATGTGTGGGGCACAGAGAGGAGGGAGCAGGGAGCTGAGTTGAAGCTCCAGTATTTTTGGCTTCCAGAATGAAGGGGCCTGTGGTGGATGTCTGGCTGGTCCCCGGCCCAGAACTCTGGGGTGGAGGAAGCTAGTGGGGTCAGTTTCAGGCAGCCTGCATTCCTCCTATTTTTCCTCTCTTTGCCACCTCCAGCCCCCCAAACTGCCAAATAGATTCATCCATCAGGAGGTGCAAATTATGGTGACACTTTCTTGGGGGCCTGGGCTGCAGGGAAGAGTGTTTGGACATTACACAGACCACAGTGCCAGGTGGTGCAGAAAGCACCCGCACCACAAAGTGTCTGGATGTGATGTCAGTGCCACATACAGGGAAGCAAGATGGCTTTCCTTTTTCCAGCAGGCCCCTCTGATGCCTCTGTTTGCACCTGAGGGGAGGCTTGCACATCAGAGTGGGGAGCCCTGGGAACCAGAGACAAGGGGCTCAGCCTTGCTTCTCACAGGGGTCTGAATTCAACTGTAAAGAACCTCCTCTCTCTCTGTCGCTCGCTCTCCCTCTCTGATGCTTCCTTTGGAAATGACTGCAGTCCTAATTAAAAGCAAATTGCTTAATCTCCTGGCGTCGGGCGAGGGCGGTGCCCCCTGAGAGGCCCCCTTCCAAGGGACAGAAAACTCCAGGCAGAAGAGGAAGAGGGAGGACGAGGAGACACAGAAGAGCGAGCGGGGCTGCCCTCTCCACTGGGCCCCTGTTTTGTGTCTGCAGCACCAGTGGGTTCTTTCTCTGCCAGCAGGTACCAGAGCAGCCTGCAGAATATTTGTGTTGACTCATTACCAGGGGATGGGCCAGTCCAGCATGAGGCTCAGAGTTTTTTAATTCTGGGAAAAGAAGTTCCTGCTGAAGGCCCCCCAGGTAATCCTCCCACGGATATGCCAAAGAAAAGACTGTGAAGGTCTCTGCTCCCAACTTAATTAGCTGCAATCAGCATTTAAAGACATCCTCGTTGTTTACAGCGCTCTTGGTCTGGGTCTGGCCTAGGAATGGACTGGAAATGAACTGTTTCCAGAGTGACTTATCCATGCATTCCATGGAGTCTCTGTTGCTCTGTCCATCACTGGAGATTTTCTGATTGCAGCTGTTGTATTGGCCTCTTGTAACCCCAGGGCTGGTCCCCTCGCTTCCATAATCTTTGGGAAGAAGGAAGATTCTCTCTGACCTCTCCTCCAAGCTAACAGTTGAAGGGGAAATGCCATTTGGAGGACTCCAAGTTAGCAGCAGGACACCACATGCCATGCTGCTCTGTCCTTGACGTAGCTGGCATACAAGCTGGTGGTCAGCTAGAGGTGTCTGCAGAAAGGGTACCCAACTGTTAGCACCTGCTTGCCCACCCCTACAGGTGAGATCTGGGGAAGTGGCCCCTTGTCATGAGTGATTAATACCACCTGCAGGGGTTGGCAAGGAGACCCAGACCCCCTCCCATGCCATGCCAAGCCTTAGATGCAGATGGAGGATGCAGAGGGAGATGAGTGATGCTCCATCTACTTCTGTATATTTTTTAAGTATCAATAGAGCCTTCTAGGAGTTGCTTTATGACAGAAGAGCTTTGAGGCAAGTTGGAAGTTGTAAGTAATGGGGTGACCACTCCTTCACTCACTCATTCCTCACCGATTAAGCATCCTCTAGGTTCCAGCCATTGAGGGCTAAAGCCTGGAGGCCCAAGGCTGAATACAATTGGATCCCCCACCGCAGGAGATCACTGGAGAAAGGAGCAGAGCTGCTAATCCTGGAGGTAAAAGGAGATGGGGAAGAGAATTCAGAGGGAAATATCAGGGCAGCTGGGAGTCAGAAAAAGCTTTCTGGACAGGCAGACCCTGGAAGGAGAGGCAAAAAAGTGAGGAGGAGAAATAGGCTGAGAGGCCTTCAGGGTGAGGGAAGGAGCATCCCTCACTGTGCACCCCAAGAAAGAAGATTGTGCCTGGCTGCCAATGCATGCCAGCTCTCTAAACACTGCCAAGTCACTGAGCTGACATTATCAGCTCCAAATAAATAATAAGCAAGTGAATGAGTGAATGGATAAGTAACAACAGAATCCTTTGAGGGCAGAACCAAGTAAATGTGACTGAATGATGGTGCCTTCTGCAAAAGTCCCGTTGAAGTTGCTGCAAGTGTTTGGGAACCCCAGGACACAGCAAGTGGACAATGGGAGACAGTCCAGGGAGATACCTGTAAGTGACTTGAGCAAGGCTCTTGCCAAATATGGGTTCTGATTGGCATCTAGAATCATCAGCTGAGGGATTTGTTTAGTTTGCCCACTCCTCAGGTTTATTTTTTTCTCTTCCAAAATCACAATGATAGTTTAAATGTGTAAGGGCATATAGTTGTCTAAGAGTTTCCTACTCATAATTGTGTGTGGTCCTCACAACAAGGTGAGGGAGCATCACTCTGGATTTCTGGGGCAGTGACAGAAATACGTTCAATTTTGTTTGAGGAGAAGAGAAGGTAATTTAGTGATTCCTGTAAATCATCAATCCAGGTATGATATTAACTTCAGGTGTGACTTGATCCAGGTGCATGCGCGATGTCATCAGAACTGTTTGTATCTCTCAGTCACGCCAAGTATAGTGTCAGCTTCACTCTAGGACTTCATTATAGGTTCCAATGCTTGAAGCTCACACCAGCCTTCCTGCTAACAGATGCTAGAAGGAAAAAGATTCCTTTTCTGCACTTCCTAAGTGTATGGATTCATGCTGCCTAGATTAATGGAGGTCACCATGGGCTTCTGTGAACCAGTCTTTGCTAGAAGGAAAAATATTCCTTTTCTGCACTTTCTAAGTGTATGGATTCATGTTGCCTAGATTAATGGAGGTCACCATGGGCTTCTGTGAACCAATCTTTGCTAGAAGGAAAAAGATTCCTTTTCTGCACTTCCTAAGTGTATGGATTCATGCTGCCTAGATTAATGGAGGTCACCATGGGCTTCTGTGAACCAATCTTTGTGGCCATGGGGGTGGAGTAACAGCTGATTGGTTAAGCTGGCTTTGGAAGCTCACCCTTGAACCACCAATATTGGCTAGGGAAATGTGGAGTTCTGATTGGTCAAGCCTGAGTCACAGCTTCACTCTGGTGCTGGTGGGGGAGTTTCACCTGATACACTGTGGGGGGAGAGCTGGATCCTGAAGAAAATTTTTAGTAAGATTCCAGAGGTGCTAAGGTATGGAGCCTGGGCTACATAAAAGAGTAAGTATTCACATATAATTGTAAAGGCTCTCTTAGCTACATTTAACAAGGTCAGAAGAAACACATGGAATTCATTATAATAATATACTTTATTTGACCTAATATATCCAAGGCATTATTTTATTGGGTAATCAACATAAAAATTATGAACCAGATATTTTACATTCTTTTCTTCATGCTTAAGTCTTCCAGATCTAGTGTATATATTCCACTTACAGCACTTCATAATTAGGGTGCTAAACTTGATCAGAAATATTTGCTCCATATTTAGATTTCATAAGTATTAGAATTTTAATGCAGTTTTTTTTTTCTTTTCTTAAAATGGGTATACATTTTTTGGGGGGGAACCCTCTGTATTTACAGTTGAAAAAGTATGATTCACCTACCCACGTTTTCACCAGCAAACTTAAAAGTGTGCCAAGAACTGAATTATTGTTCTTTAAATTTACATTCATTATAAAATTAAAGAAAATGAAAAATTCAGTTTCCCAGTGTCATGAATTCCATTTCAGTAGCTGTATGTGGATAGTGGCTGCTGTATTGAATAGCACAGGGCTAGGAGGTAGGAAATAAACCTAGGAATATCTAGACATGGCTAAGAAGTATCTTCTGAAAGACTGGAGATGGTAGCAAAGTAACTAAGAAAAAACTGCAAAAAGTACTTCAGAAGGACTGATGTGGATTCTAATCCTGCCTCTGGCATTTCTTGGCTGTGTGACATAAAGCAATTATTTAACCTTTCCCAGCCTTGTTTGTTAAAAGGGTCTATAACAAGATCCCTGCTTCAGGATCCTGTAAGAAAAGTCACTCTTTTGAAAGATAATAAATGTACAAAAATGGTGGGTACTGCTAACGAGTTGAGCCTCCACCTGAAGGCAGCTTCTTTCCCAAGGCCTCTCTTTACATTTTACATCTGGCAGAATATCCTTTCCAACTCAGAGACGAATCAAAAAGATGAAAAGATTGCAAAGTTCAGGATAAGTGTAAGTAATCACCTGGTCTTTAGGCTTCTCTCCTGGCTAACGAGTAGCTGAAGCTTTTCATCAAATCATCTCATTTATATTCAGCTTTGGGAAGGCTTTACAAATGATTCTTCTGCTGAGCCATGGAGACAGGGGCTAATTTTTTTGGCAGCTACTTGGTACTCAGCAGTGTGCTAGCTACATCACATTCCTATCTTATTTAGATGGGTCATAGGTGTTATTTATCTAGTTTTACGGAGAAGAAATGGAACACAGGGACCTTGTACAACATTGCCTCACTAATTAATATGTGGAATAATAAAGCCTGAGCTTTACAGATTTCAGTAAAATAGGGAGTAACATTGATATTTCAAGTTCTGTATATGAACTGGTGTTTTTAGCTTTTTATTTTTATTTATTTTATTTCAGATTAATATGAAGGTATTGATCTGGTATTTGATTTATTAGTGGTGGCCAGTAACTAATAAGTTATGTGAGTGTTAACTGATTTTCACAGAAACTGTGTTTTAAATTCAAATGAGAAACCTTCTGCCCCAAGTTTGGGAAAGAGTGCCTGGGCCTCTAATTGTGCCTTTTATTTTTGTGGATCTTTTGATCCAAACAATGTAGTAAGATCTTTTTTTACCCATAGAGGCCATACTCCAGATAGCGTTAAGCCCACAGGAATTTCATTTTAAAAATAAATAAAGACATCATGGAGTTACTTACAAAGATCCAGCCACAAGAACATTCATCACAACATCGTCTATAATGGTAAATTAAGAAAACAGACAGGAATGCCTGATGAGAGGAGATCACATAAATAAATATGAATGTATTTGTAAGATGAGATATTACAGTATCTCTGCAGATGATATTACGAAAGCATAATTAACATGATGAAAAGTATTCCTCATCATTGGGTAAATGGGGAAAAAAGCATTTTACTCCCAAAAGTAAGTGAGATTGTGTTTTTATTCATTTAAAACAAACAAAATCATCTTTACATGAACAAAGAACAGAAGGGTATGCGTTCCAGTGACAGCAGTGTTCTTTCTGGGTAAAGGTATATGATGAATAGTTTTTATTTTTCTTTTTTGTGGATTCATCTATATCTTCTCAATTTTTATGATGAAAATACATGTCTATCAGGCCTTGGAAAGGAACACATTGTATTTTATCTTTAAAGGCAGGCATCATTCAATAAATTGTCTATAACATGGATTTTCTGATTTTGAAAAGATACGCGTACCATTATGTAATCAATAACAGTCACGTGGTGTTTGTTATGTAGCAGAATTCTTTTTTCTTTTTACACCATCTTTCTAGTAGTCTCCCTGCACTCTGAGAAGTAGGTAGGATTCTTCTGACTATTACACCAGACGCAGCAAACACAGGGCTGGGACTCAGGACACTCCCAGCGGCCCATAGAAATATTTTAATTTCCTTTAAAATAAAAAGAACTGGATGAATATAATCCAGCCTGCATCATATCCATTTTTATATCAATATACTGATAAAAATATAACTTTTAATATATTTTTATCAAGGAGGGACTTAAAAAGACACAAGTCCCTAGGCCCACAGAAGCCAGAAGGTGACCCTGGGAAGGACTGTTTTCATTCCACAGAGAAAGAAACCCAGATTTCAGTTGCAAAGCTTTCTCTAGCTGACATGAGTTTAGAATCCGAATTCTAATTATAGTCTGTGGATTCCACTACCTTACCCTGTTTCTGCTTTTTAGCATTCATTTTTGAAAGCATTATTTTTCAGCATATGAGCATTCTTATTATTAGTATTATTTGCCTTAAGAGAAACAGGATGTCTTTATAAAATCTTGCGTCTTCCTTTTACAACTGCCTTTACGACCAGGTAATTTTGCACGAGCCCTGCATCGATGACCCTTGGTTTGTGTAATTACTTAACAGTACGTGTTGATGTCTGGTCTGTACCTCTCAGCAGAGAAAGTAATAGTCTTAATGGGCAAAAGTCTATGAAATAAGAAATAAGTCTTCATTTATGCTTGTGTTGTAGCCAGCTAATGAATCTTAACTGTGTTAGCAGCCGCAAGATGGAATCAGATTAGTTTTCATTCTATTTTAGTACCAGACTCAAAAACCTGAAGACATGTCTGTTTTCAAACATCTCTCTATAAATTTTGTTTCTGATTGAATATGAACCACTAAATAGAAGGAGGGCAGCTAGGTGGGCAAAAATATAGGCTGAGAAATCAAAACTTAACCCAGCTAAGTTACTGGTTCCCAGAAGCTCCTGTATCCTGGGCCTCGGGGCAGGCCATAATTTAGGAGTTGGCATGCTTTTGCTGTAAAGGACCAGACAGTAAATATATTAGGTTGTCTGGACATGCCATCTTCATTGAAACGGCTCATTTCTGCTATTACAAGACAAAAGCAACCATAGCCATTACGTGAACATATGAATGTGGCTGTGTTACAATAAAACTTTATAAAAACAGGCGATAGGCTACCTACGACCCCTGGGTTGTAGCTTGCCCATCCCTGGTGGTAGATCTTGCTACTATTCATGGTTCAAACAATTCCATGCATTGAACACATACGTCATTGTCAAGGTGTTTGATTTGCATTTCACCATGGCTCCCAAGATCCTTATGGTAAGACAGCGTATCTTCCCACACCTTAGACACACTGGCTTCCTTTCTGCTGTCCAGACAAGCCAAATTCATTTCTACTCTACTTCTACATGTCCTTGGTCCCTGCTGGGCCTTCTTTCTAGAACAGGTTCACCAGGATCAAATAAAAAGACAGGAGACCCAGTTTAATTTGAATTTGAGATAAACAACTAACAATTTTATATCCTCTGCAGTATTTGGGACATACTTGTACAGAAAAATGTTGTTTGTGTGCAATTCATATTTAACAGGACGCCTGCATTTCACTAGAAACACTAGAATCTTGAGTTTGAACAGTCTCCTGGCTTCTAGGTTTCTAGTGCAAATGTCATGTCCTTACCATGTCCTTTATTGCCTGCCTTGGGTAATTGCCTTTCAGACACTCAGTCACTCTAGATGTCTTATTTTCTTCCTGCCTGAAATTATCTCATTTATTTTTTTACCTGACTTTCTATGAGGGCAGTGACCTTACCTCTTTAATTCCTTAGTCTATCCCAAAGGCCTAGAAAGGTCCCTGGCACACAGTAGGTCTTCAGAAGCATTTGTTGAATGAGTGAATGAATGAATGAATGAATGAATAACTTTCAAAGTTACATTTTACCCAAGGGTAACTATGCCCCAAAGGGCTGGGAATATGAGTAAAACCAGCATTCACTGAACAGGCACGGCCCAACTGCTTGCTCTGTCCCTGTTCTAAGAGCTCATGAAGACTCTTGAGTCCCTAGCACACCATACAAAGAGTCTGTGGAAATCATATGCACTGGAACTTCCTTTGACTTTCATTATGTGGGAGCACCAGTAATAACAGAAGAAAAAATCCAGCCCCGTGGAAAGGAAAAGCTGTATCACTTTGGCATCGTTGACTAAATAGCTTCTACTTTTAAACTAATTCTTAGCAACTGTAAAATATGCCACGTAAGATTCTCAAAATGAGTAGTGATGAAAACAAAATAAAGCAGAAGAAACCAAACATTCCATTAGTCCAGGTTTCATTTTTCTGGAATTCTCTGTCCTCAGCAGAAGATAAACAGTGAATGCACTTAACCATGCTCCCATCAAGAATCATGTGCTAACTCCCTTTCCCTTTTCTCTGGCTTGGTCTGGAATGTCTATCATTTTCCCTGCAGACATCTGTGTCTTCCAGTCTGGAAAAGCCAAGAAGGAGGAAATAAAGGCCCATCAGTCCGTGAAAGGAGCCAGCCTGGAAAGGCTGTGTACTGTATGATTCCGACTGGATGGCATCCTGGAAAGGCTGCGTACTGTATGATTGGCATCCTGGAAAGGCTGTGTACTGTATGATGCTGACTGTATGGCATTCTGGAAAAGCAAAATGATGGCAGTAGTGAAAAGAGCATTAGATGCCAGGCATTAGGAGGGAGGGGAGATGAACAAGCAGAGGACACAGGCTTTTGAGGGCAGGGAAACTATTCTGTGTGATGCTGCAATGACAGATACGTGTCATCATCCCTCCCTCCGGGCCGGTAGAATACGCAGTAGTGCACCTTTGTTCCAAGATGCTCAGTGGACGCCTAAAACCAGGGGAAATAACCAACCCTTTATGCACTGTTTTTTCTTTTCTTTTTTGGGGAGACAGAATCTCACTCAGTTGCCCTGGGGTTGAGTGCCATGGCGTCACAGCTCACAGCAACCTTGAACTCTTGAACTCACGTGATCCTCTTATCTCAGCCTCCTGAGTACCTGGGAATATAGGTGCCCATTACAACACCCAGCTATTTTTTTTTTTTTTCGGCCGGGGCTAGGTTTGAACCTGCCACCTCTGGCATATGGGACCAGCACCCTACTCCTTTGAGCCACAAGTGCTGCCCAGCACCCAGCTATTTTTAGAGATGGGCTCTCACTTCTGGCTCAGGCTGATCTTGAACTCTTGAGCTCAAGCAATCTGTCTGCCTTGGACTTCCAGTGTACTAGAATTACAGGTGTGGGCCACCATGCCCTGCCCACTATGTTTTTTTTCCCTAAACATACATACCTATGATAAAGTTTCACTTATAAATTAGGCCAGGTATGAGATTAATAACTAACAATAATTATAAGAACATACTGTCGTAAAACTTATCTGAATGTAGTCTCTCTCTCTCTTAAAATATCATTCTGTATTGTACTAACTTATATTTGGATCACAGTTAACTAAGGGTAACTGTAACCTCAGAAAGGGAAACCACAAGTAAGGGGGTGACTGTTGTATGCCAAGAGTGAACCCTAATGGGACCTGTGGACTCTGGGGGATACAGAGGTGACGTGTAGACTCGTGTGTTGTGACACATGTGCCCCTCTGGTGCACAGCGTTGACAGTTGATAGAGGCTTTGCATGTTTGGGGTTAAGGAGGTCGATGAGAACCCACTCTACCTTCTGTTCAAGTTTTTCTGTGAACCCGAAACTTCTCTAAAAACCATACTCATGCAAAAGGAGCCACGTCTTCGGGCCTGGTTCCTTTGTGTGGAAGGGTGTGTCAGCACGTGGCCATCGCTTTCAGGACTGTGACCGTGTTCACACGTTTTGTTGGTCTGTCCCTTTGTCCCTTTGTTCATCACTGCTGTTGCCCAAAGTGGGTGTCCTGTCCTTGGGTGGCCCTGTGCCCACAAAATCACATATAAAGTGAAACATGCTTTGTTCACCATCTGAGAACACGAGTGCACATCTGTAAACTGCACATCTGAAGGATCAATCTTATTGATTTTCTTTTTTCCAAGTGCCTCTGTCAGACTGAACACCAAGTATTACGCTATCTCCCAAATCCACAGGCGTGTTATTGGATTACGACAGTTTTGTAGGTGCTAGCCACAGTCACTGTTGCATTATTTTTTTTCCTTGAAGAAGATACAAGAGAATTTTCAAGTGGATTTAAAAAAAAAAAAAAAAACTGTGTTGCATCGTAAATGATTCCCTGGTTACCCCAGGCTTCTCCATAATATATGAGGGGAAAAAAAGTTCGTTTGTGTGCACGCGCGAATGTTTGTGCTTTGTTTAAAATAGCTTGAATTGTGAACAACAAAAGAAAACAAGGTTTGCAAAGTAGGATGGGTAGTGGTGATGCTGCAACAGTGACATTGCCATGGCCTATGTCCCCCAAATTTCCCATCCCCCCACCCCTGTGATATTATGTATGTTGAAGCTGATT
Organism: Perodicticus potto; assembly: GCA_963574655.1. Classification (NCBI taxonomy): domain Eukaryota; kingdom Metazoa; phylum Chordata; class Mammalia; order Primates; family Lorisidae; genus Perodicticus; species Perodicticus potto. The sequence goes on from CAUYRH010051885.1 coordinate 69,328, forward strand.
TCTTCCTGGCGCCAAGGTGAGCTGAGCCCAGGTTTTCCTCCAAATTACGGCATCTGTGATGAAAATCTCCATGGCTCCAGAAATTCCTTTGACTGGGGCTGTTCTCATTTTGTCTGTCTCTTCAAAGAGGAGCAGGTCGCAGCTCAGTCTTCCAGAACAGACCATGGAAGATAAGAGGTGAATTCTAGACATGAGAGAGGTGGCCGGCTCAGCAGGGCTAAGTCTGGAAGTTTGAAACTGGTGCTTGGATAAGCTCCCGGCCTGCTCGCCGTTGGTCTCAATGCCCAGGGCTGCCGAGGATATCCTGTTGCCCATGCCAGAGACTCACTGATCTGCACACCTAGGCTGCTGCTCAACGCAGATTTCCATTTCCTCTTGGGTAATTTTTGCTCGACCTCGGCATATTTGTGCTGATTGTAATGTAAGGGAAAGGTGAAATATTGTGACACGGAAGGCAGAATCCTCCTTTCAAGGAAGCCGGGGGCGTTCTGGCATTTCCTTCCCTTCACCCTCCTCACATTTTCCCTGGATGGGAGCCGGCTGGAAGTCCACACTGCTGCGTGCAGCCCCTGTTAATATTACACTTCAGAGCGCTCCTCCAGGGTCCTCACCTCCCCAGCACACCTTTGCCCCGCCAGGAATGTTCGCTCTCCTGAGGGGAGGAATTAATTCCAAGTTTGGTCCACATTTAGACTGGTGCATTTCCTGAGCAAACACCACTGACATTTATGAAATCTAATTTAATAAATGTCTATGATAGAGCACTCATTAACATACCGCAAAATAGCTCCAGAGTAGCCCATTTTAATCAAATAAATTGTTGCTGCTGTTACACGCAGGCTGTTCCTTCATGATGGGGAAGGCGGCAGCCGGGAGCAGAAACCCGAGTTTGTTTGGGGCCCAGGCGTTGGGATCCTGCAGCTCCTCCTGACAGTGCCGTGAGGGGCCCGCTTCTCTCCGTGTGTTTGCTCCTGATACAAGAAGATGAAAAATTGCTGATCGTATATCATCTCCATAAATCTTACCGACAATAAGTCATAAAACCTTGTGTTCTTACATATGGTGGGCGCCTGGGGATCATGTTGCCATATGTGAACAGCAGCCTTTGGAAGAAGAAGCAAAAAATTCTGTTGCATTAGAAAAACTTCTAGAATGGCTTTCCATACCTAGAGTGAACATGCTTCTTGCTTTCTCTCATCTATCCTGTTTTATTGTTACCTTCCCCCCCCTCCCCTTTCCCTTGCCCTCCTCACCACAGGGCTGCCTCTTTTTGTTCCAAATAATCATCGGAAGAATTCCCAGTGCGCTAATTAGGAAATTTTGTGGTTTGCTAAATTCCCTTTCTGTCTGTCACAACAGAATGAGTGAATAATCACCCCCAGCCAGCACAGGACACAGGTATTCATGTGGCAAAACGGGGCTCTGGTTTTCTCTGGGGTTGTTCCCAGCTGACTGTGAGGCCCCAGCTCCCAAAACTCTTCCCCAGCTAGTGAGAAATGCCTACTTATTTTTAAAACTCAACTCATTTTCATATCTATCTGCTAAACTAAAGGAGACACGAGAAGATGGCCTCGTAAGCCCAGCCCGGGCGGAGCCTGCACTCTTTCCAGACCCAATGAAATGGGAGCATCCAGCTTGGGGTGGTGCAGAAAATAGGCCCTGTCTGCTCACTTAGGCCAATTCCACACTTGAAAGGTGGAAAAACTTAGAGAATTTTCTTTTTCTGTTTCTCTTTCTTTCTTTCTTTTCTTTCTTTTCTTTCTTCTCACTCTGTCACCCTGGATAGAGTACCATGGCGTCACAGCTCACAGCAACCTCAAACTCTTAGACTCAAATAATCCTCTTGCCTCAGCTTCCTGAATAGCTGGGACCACAGGCACCCGCCACAATGCCTAGTTATTTTTAGAGAAGGGATCTTACTCTTGCTCAGGCTGGTCTCGAACTGCTAAGCTGAAACAATCTGCCTGCCACAGTCTCCCAGAGTGCTTGGATTACAGACATGAGCCTCCTCCTCTTTTTCTTTTTTGGTTAAATTATTTGATTTTCCAGTGTCTGTTGTACAGGGCCAGGCACAGGGAGGTCACCCATGCTTAGGGCCAGGCAGCTGCCCAGCAGGAGGTCAGAAGGATAGGGAGACATTCAGGTGAGGCTGAAAGCAGAGGAGCTCTGCCATTTATAATTTCTGAGAATTCCCATTTCCAGGCTCAAACGTGGATACTTACCATAGAAAGTAACATGCACTGGGGTCTGTACAGAGCTCTCCAGCGGTGTCTTATCTGGACCCAAGAGGAGACACTCCTTTCCTGAGATATTTTATCCAAAAGTCATAAACAAAACTAAGCTTCTGATACTTGGTCAACAAGAGAAAACACTTGGAAGCCAGGGCAGGAAGTTAGAGTGCCTGGTGGGGGGGCACTGAGGATGGGGCTGTGGGGGTGTACTGAGGACGGGGTTGGGGGCTGCTGACACAAAGGGAAGTTGACCAGGCAGGCACGGTACCACTGGGGAACTCCCGAAACCTCTGTCCCTCCCGCCTTTCCTCCTTCAACTGTCTATCTGCTGTCCTTTGACCTTGTACCTACTTTGAGGACCAGCCAGCCCCCAACCCAAAATAACGTAACTCATCCAAACAGCATGCCTCGGACTTCTGGGTCACTCTTGCAGATTGACTGGGGTAAGAGAGAAAAAGTACCCCATTAACCCCTAAAGTAGGGTAGGGATGGAGACTGGCAAGGGCCCTTTTGATATTTGGCAGTAACTATCAGACAGACTTGACTTTGTGCTATTCTTGTGCTGATTATTTTACCAATTGATACTTGATTGTTTCTATAAAAGGTTTATGTCAGTGTAATTCACCACAGGCTTTTTAACAACCTCAAGATGCGAGAAAGAAATGCACCCGGGGTCCATTAAAGAATTAGGCTCTGCGAATGCCGGAGCTTGCGGAAAGGGCCACAGGCGTGAGCGTGCCTCTCCCCCGCCTTGCTTAAGAACTTTTGCTAAAACAAATAAAAAACATCCCTTTTTTGTCTGTGGACTTTCTTCGGAATTGTGGCATTCTGAAAACAATGTCTTAGCCTGGATCCCATGTTTCTCACTTGCATATAAAGCTGCCGTGTTGTGTGGAAATAAACATAGTTATGATTGCTGTCGCAATTATCGTTAGGATGCGTCACAAGGAGAGAACACAACATTGTCTTCAGTCCTCCAAAAACAGCAGCTCGAAGCTCTGTCGTCTCTCCTTTGTCCATCAGGAAATAGTCACAGAACAGTAAAGCAACTTTTCCACCTTTATTTAGGAAGAAAATGGCAGAACTAGCCACCCAGGTGTCTGATGCTTTCTGGTCACTATTGTCTTCTGCTCCCGCTCTGATTTCTCGTCCTCAGACAGAGCTGGTACCAGACGGGGAATTCAGAGCACCGGGGTCCTAGGGGCAACGTCAGTATTGCTCCTGTCTTATTTCTGTTTCTTCATCTCCAAGATAGCAGGGGTTGGGGCAGGACATTCCTGCCTGGGCATTTAAAACTTTAAGACTTAAAAATGTACAATTCTATGAAAGTCAGAATTCCTGATTTTTTTTTTTACAGTTTAGCCATAAACCACTTCTGTTTTCTAATTCTTTTGAATGTATTGTATCACTGGAAAGAGAAACAGAAGCAGCTGTATTTCCAAGAGTTTATAAAAATAAGATAAATTTATCGTGTGCATCTCTGTCCCCCTGACATGTTCACACAGAGCCCGGCACATGAGCACTGTCTAATAATAACTCATGGGTAGACGAATGACCGGGGACGACTTCAGGGTCCCTACATCCCTGACAGCTCCTCCAGTCAGAGTGGCTGACTGCTGCAGCTCCGCTGTCTCCCGGTGCTGTCCCTGTCTGTAACTATTAGCAGTGAGCCATCGCCCCTGCCCCCACCCGTGCAGCGTGCGGCAGCCAAGGGGTGCACGCAGCAGCTGCAACCAGCCCCGAGCTCGGTAAGTCCCCTCTGTCACTGCTGCTGGAAGGGGACAGGTGCTGTGCTCGGGCGCACCCTGACACATGGTACTTTGCTGAAAGGAGGAGGCAAGGCCTCATCCAAGGGGCATGCTTGGTGGGAAATTTGGATTTTTATGGGGAGCGACATTCTAAGGCCTGTAATGTAATGCTCCAAGGGACTCTGGGGTGCAGCTCCCAGAGAAAAGAGGGAGGCCCACGCGTGTGGAAGGGCCTGTGATTCAAGAGATGACATGGCTTTGTAGGTGAGGAAACTGAGGCTCTGGTACATCAAGTAAGTAACTACACCCAAAGCACGGAGCTGGGAAGGGGAAGGTCTGGAAATCAAGTCTGGGTCTGATGGCTCCCTAGCCCCGTGCCCTTTCTAATATGCCACAAGCAGAAGTGAGGGCAGATGCAGAGGTGTCAGTGGCCCTGAGTCTCCAGGGACACAAGCTACTTTGTGGCTTCAGAAGAAAAATGATCTAGGGTTTGAATGCTGACCATGCTGTGTGTGTGTGGGGAGGGGGGCAGTGTCCAGCACAACCGAAGCCATTCCTAGTTTAAGGAGACTTCTGCTCCAACACACAGCTGGGCAGAAGAGCTGGAATTCTGAACACCCCAATAATTTTCTCTTCCTTCCTTCTATCCTCCCTCCACCTCTCCCTCTCTTCTTTCTTTCCTTCCTTTTTCTTCCTTACTTCCTTGTTCCCTCACTCCCTCCCATCTTTCCTTCCTTCATTCTTATTTTCTTTCTCTCCTCCCTCCCTCTCTTCTTTCCCTTCCTCCTTCCTTCCTTTCTTTTTTCTTTCCTTCCTCCCTCTGTGGATCCTTCTTTTCTTTCCTACTTTCCTTCCTTCTCCAGGAACCTGTGACCTTCTATCCTGCACCAGGAACTTTGCAAAGTGCTAAACAAAAAACTAGTGTGCAATGTTGCAACAAGCTCATCTGTTGTCACAGTAGATGATAGAGTGATCCCAAGATTTTGAGTCCTCCCCTCTTTCAGGGCATACTTACCTCTGTGTCCTTCACACCTGCTTCAGACTCTGGCAGAGAACAGGAGCTCAGCAAACGTTTGCAAAGTGGGTTGGTGAGGACAGGGGTGAAGGTTATATCTGCAGCCACAGAGCTGGCAGAGCAGTGCGGCCTGGCCTTGACCTAGGGGGTGCAGAGGCTGAGGGGACTTCTCCAGCTAGCAAGGCCAAGATTTAAACTCAGGCATGTGTCCACAAAGCCCACCCTCTTCCCACTGCACCACACTCCTGCTGATTTCCCTTGTTTCAACCTCCTTCTGCTAAACTCTCCCCTGATGCATGATGTGTTTCACCCCAACAACCACCCTTCCCTTGGCAGGGCTGGGATTGCCACTCTGACAAGACTGCAGACAGTATCATTATGAAAAAGGAGAAGAATTAATGTTATTTGAGTCTTTATTAGGTCCATGCACCTGGTCCCACAGTGTACATTATCCATGTGAGAAATACATGCATTGCTGATATATGTTTTGTCATTTAATTTTCATGATAACGCTGTTAAATTGGCCCCATTTTTTGTCCCTGGGTTAAAGAGAAAAAAACATAACTCAGAGAGGGAAAGTAACTGGATCAAAATTACACAGCTCATTAAGTAGCAGAGCTAGAATTTGAACCCAAGTCTGACTTCATAATAGAAGCTCTTAACAATAATTTTATGTTGCATCTCGTTGACGGGAGTGTGCGTGTGTGTGCGTGTGTGTGCGTGCGTGCGTGCGTGTGTGTGTGTGTGTGTGTGTGTGTGTGTGTGTGTGTGTATCAGAGACAGACAGAGAACAACTTCTTGGGGGCTGACAATGATATAGGAATTTATTTTCTCTGCTTGCTGTTTGTCCAAGTTTGTCACTTGTGTTTTTACAGGAAGCTGTAGGGACTTCCTGCCTTAACTCTCACAGATGCTGGCCCTGATAATTTGCCTATTTACATACCTACGGGGCAAGGCGAAGCCCCGAGCTGCTGACTCTTATGGGATTTCAGGACAAGCATTGATGGATCACCTCCTCCCGGTTATCTCTGGGTGTGGGTGGAGGAGGGTAGCCTTTCCTCTGTCTCTAGTGTGGCTGTGAGGCCCTGTGCAGGCCCTGGGCTAGACACTTTCTCACTGGTTACTGCCTTTGCTCCTAGCAGCTCCCTGGCCCTATCTTTAGGAACTATCACCCCGTTTTACAGCTGAGGAAAGCTAGGCTTAGGTTGGAGCAGTGATTCCTGCTGGGGTGCCTGTCACCCCCTGAACAAGATGTGTTGTGGCCAAGAGGGTAGAAACGCAGAATGCTGCTCAATATCCCTGTCCAGTGCAAGAACAGACAGCCCCTCCAGCAGGAGATTACCCAGCCCACGTATCAGTAGTGTCTAGCTGGAGAAATTGAGACTTCCATACTTCATAGAATATTCAAGCAATAGGGCTGGCTTTGAACCCAAATCTGCCAAGGCTGTGTACTCGTCACAGTAGACATGAGGTTAAAGCTGACAGGGCCCTTCCCAACACCTCCACTGGTGGCTTACCTCCGCCACCCTTACAGCTGGTGCCACCTTGCCTGTCCCCTCGAGAGTGTCAGCTGGCCCCTCTCTGAACACAGGCGAGTCTCGCCTCAGCAAGCTTCTGGTCCTGACAGCAGCCTCCCCGCAGGCTCATCCCTGTCGTGTTGTGTTTGTTTCTGCATCCTCCCAGCTTGCAAACCTCTGAATGGTAAGGCCTGGTTCATTCATATGAGGCCATCCTGGTCCATTTCACTTATTCGGAAAATAGTGTATATGTGCTCGGCCTCTGCCAGGTGTTCAGTCTGGGCAAATGGGATGAGGGGTGGCGCAAAGTGGGGCGTCACCAGAGCAGTCCTGACAGCAACAATCTTTAGCATGTATCGAACTTTTTATTCCATCCGAACATTGTTGCCTGTAACCTTCTCGTGATGCTTTAATGACACATACTTTAATTGATGGCTACTGGGGAAACTCAGTGGGTGCCCAAGGCTGCTTGGGTGGCTGAATGAAACAACCCATTTGTGTGAGCGGAGATTTGGAAGGGGAGCAGCTCTGCAGGTAAAGCATGGCACCCAGAAAGAACAGCTGGAAGCATAAAAGTCAAGGGAAACCCAACTCATAGTGGGTCTAGAAAGTTCCAAGAAGTAATTCAGTAAGTGAAGACATTTGTGGGGTTGATCAGATGTCTGGCACCATGCAGCTCAATCTTGGGAAGACTGGTTGGTTGACTTAGCTCAGTGTACAGGTAGCCTCTGTCACTCAGGCCAAAAGCATCCCAAGTAGACTTAGAACAGACCCTTGTGGAGTTCTCACCTTCTCCTGCCCATGAAGAGGTGCCCCACGTTTTCCCCAGGGGCTATTTTCAGGCAGACTTCAGAAGCCTCCTTGAAGTCTGTGACCCAAACTAACAGGTGTAGGGTGCGGGCGTATGGCTTGAGACAGACAGCTCAAGTGTTTATAACACAAGATGGCAGTTGCTTTGACTAATCTCCAGGCACAGGTCAATAGGGATGTGGCAAACAGAACCTGATCACTTAGCAGTGGAGGTTATTTACTGAGCACCTACCCTGCTCTGGAACACGTGACAGATGAGGAATAATGATACTGGGGAGGTCCCAGCCCCCAGGATTTTGCAGCCTCGGGGAAAACCTGCCAGACAAACAAGGTCAAGGACATAGTGGAAAAATCACAGCTAGTGACTGCAGAGTGGAAACCCCAGTGGGACAAGGTGGGGCCTAGTGTATAAAGGTGAGGTCAGGGAAGGCTTCTGGAGGGGCAGGACTCAGGCTGAGTCGCAAAGAAAGAAGTGGAGAAAGGAAGCTGGGGGGTGCATTTTGTTTGGAGTGGGAGAAGATCCTTGAGACCAATATCTACCAAAAAGTTGTAATTCTCAATTCAGATCAGTCCAAACTCCCAGGACACCATGTAGGTCCCTCATTGTCTGGTCCTGGCCTCCCTGCCTCCCCCAGGCCCTGGCCACCAAATCCCAGCCCTATGAGTCACCCTAGACCTCTAGTCACACCATAGTTTTGAGTTTTTCTTCAAGCTCTTCCTTCTCTCTATAAGATGGACAACTTTCTATCCTTATGTGAGCAGCATAAACACCACCTCATCATTGAAGCTTTCCCACCGTCACTGGACTCCTTCCTCTCCACTCCATCCCGCGTCACAGCCCTGCGTGGCACTGCTTGCTGTGACTGACTCGCTCCACAGAAGGCAAGCGTCTCCTTGACACCAGGGACCTGTGTAACTTTGTACTTCCTTCCACATTTGTGCCCAGCACCAGGGCAGGCCTCACACTGAAGGTTCACTCACTCCTCATTGGCTGGGTGAGAGGTCATCGAACATGACCTTTTACAACGAGCTGACTTGGAGAGACTGGGGGTACGTTTGCTGTCGTTCCCTCCTATAATGGTGGACGTGAGCCTTGTGTGTCTATTTGAATTAATTGCAATAAAATACAACTTAAAAGTGCAGTTTTTCATAGGGCGCCTGCCCATATGCTGGAAGTGGCGGGTTCAAACCCAGCCCCGGCCAAAAAACTGCAAAAAAAAAAACAACAAAAAAACAAAAAAGGTGCAGTTTCTCAGTTTCACTGGCCACATTTCAAGTGTTCCATGGCCACATGTGCCCATGGTACTGGGGTGCACAGACATTGAATATGTGTATTAGAGCAGAAGAATCTATTGGGCAGCGCTGGCCTAGCCTCTACAGAGCAGAGCATGGCCTCCAAACCTCCTACCCTATCCCTGTTCGTGTCCTCTTCCTCCTCCCCAAAGTTTGAAGAGCACCATTTGTGCAATGCCAGGAGCTACAGAGGGTTTTGGTGAGCTGGAGTTAACTGAGGGTTATTACTACCCTAGGGTGGGCTTCAGGCCTGCAGGGAGAGCCCAGTGGGTACCTGTCACCAGACACACTAGAGCCAGAGTGCCACAGTGAGCTCGGCTGCAGGGGCTACTCCAGGGGCGCTCGGAAACACAGATGTCTCCCGGCCTTCAGTTGAAAATGTTCTGAGTGGGCAGAATCAGGACAGAGCTATTGGAGATTCTTTTTGAATGTATTTGTTGGAGAAAAAAAGGAAACAGCTACTTCCTTTTCATAGGATCATTTGATTCCCCAACTCAGTTAAGAGATATTTACTAAAACCCCAAGATCAGTGGGTTACAAATATTATTGTTTTTTTTTTCTCTTGGAACCAGATCCCTAGAATACAAACTTCATTGGCAAAGCACATAGGAAGCACAGGTGTCCGGGGTGGAGGGTGGGAAGGGAGGGAACTCGGCTCCCATTTGTCCAGCCTCCTGAGACCACCCTGCTGCACAGGGGCACCACCTCTGCAGTGCGGGGGAGGCATGCACAGTTGAAAATTATGCTCTATGTACAATCCCATTTAAAAAGAAACCAATAAAATAAGGATGCGCCTACATTCAAAACAAACTAAGTTTCTGCAACTCTAATGTGCAAAGTGCTTTTTATGTGCGGCACCATCTCTGATCTTCTCAACCACAAGGTGAAGGCTTTGGGTTCAAGTTCTCTTGCTCTTGTTTCTATTCCTAGCACTGGATTCCATTTCTGGCATACAGTAGGTGTTTAAGAGTTGTTTGAGGAAGGATAGGGAGGGGAGAAGACAGGGGAAAACAGGAAGAGAGGAAATGAAAACAAAGACAATGAGGATAAAAGGATGGAAGGCAGGCAGAGAACTTGCCATGTACCACTGCTAACTCCAGTTTACAGAAAAGGAAACTGAGGTACAGTGAGATAAGAAGTGGCAGGGACAGGACAGGATGTAAGCACGGCTGGTCTGACCCCAAATTGAGTGTGGTTTAACTGGTTTCTCTTTTCAATTAAAAACTCATCTATGTGCACTTAGTCACCCATCTCTCATGGCACCATCTTCTTAATCATAAAGCTGTTGAAAAAGGGCTCTCTCTCTCTTCATGGATCTTTGACCTTCATTCCTTTCCCCTGCAGTAACCCCTTCCCCCCTTGTCTGTCAGCAGCAAAATGCACAAACGGTGCAAATTAAAAGTGCATCAACCCAAGTAAGAAAGACTGAGGTGCTCAGAAGACCAAGCCCAGGCCAGCAGCCCATCCCCACTTGACCAGTGCTCAAATTCAAGTTGAGTCAGGACAGAGGGGGTGTTCTTGTTCTTGCTCCACTTTTATAATGAAGCTGTATGTCTGGAAGTGCAAGTGAAAAAAAAAAATGAGTGATGCAGTGATGTGTTTGGGAGATCACCGGGGGACTTCCCAACGCAGGCGGAGCTGTTGTTAATGGGTCGTGCATGGCCATGATGTTAGGAATAATTAAACCGTTGAGTTCAGCGAAATCCCAGTAGCAGGAACGCGATGATGTGACTTCACCCCCACCCCAACACACCACGGAGGAGAGAGAGACAGAGGGAGAGAAAGTTTCAAAGGGCTTGTAACAGAACAAAGCACAGTTTTTACTATCGCAAAATCTTTATGTATCGCCATCCTTGAGGTGAAGTTATATCCTTTATGGTCACATTTTGGTAGTTTCCTTAAATTATTGAAGGTATTTTGTAGGGCCCGCACTCTTAGAACAGAGCAGGGAAAGAGGCCCCCGTCCCCCGTCTGGAGGTGGGTTAATGATGGCACTCCTTGTGCTACGCGTCCAGGACATGGAGGTTAATAAAACCCGTAGCTCTTCTTCATGGGTACCAGGGGATAGTTAATGTTCAGGACTGTGCAGGACCTCAGCTTAATGTTCCGTATGAAGGATAGCGCTGCCAGACGACACCCTCCCTGGTGCCAGCCTCACATATTAACACATACTGGAAATGGGCTGAGCGAATCGGGAAAAGTTAGGTATTTCCCTCCCAGCTAGGTCTCCCAGCAACTCGGGAGATCAGCTCGTCTCATGGGCTGAGAAGTCGGGACCAGGAGTTGCAAGCTCCCGTGCATGGCCCCTGCTGGCTCTGGGGTGTGGGGCAAGTCCCCCCAGATCTGATGCCCCTCTTTCCTCTGTCTGAGAAAGGGTGGACCCAGCTCTGCCCTCTGGGGCACTGGGTCATAAAGAGGTCCTGGCATCTGTAAGGTAATACGTCAGTTTTCTGGTTACATACACAGGCTTCAAGGTCATGGGAAACCAGCGTCAAATCTCAGTGTCAACCTTCCTATAGACAAAATGTTTGTGGCCATCCCCACTGCTGCTACTTAACCCCAAATTTTTATGTTGAAACCCTAAGTCCTCATGTGACAATATTTGGACCTAGGGCCTTTAGGAAGTAAAGTCCTCATGGTGAGATTTTGCCCAAAAGGAGGCCCTGGGTGGATTACCCCTTCTGCATATGAGGTCCAGCAAGAGGGCACCATCCATGAACCAGGAAGAAACTCATCACCAGATGCCGAATCTGTCAGCAGCTTCATCTTGGACTTCCCCGCCCCTAGATCTGAGTGAAATAAATGCCTGTGGTTTGTAAGCCACCCAGTCCGTTGTGGCCTAGTAGAGCAGTTCACAGAGACTAAGACACCCTCCGAGTCCTGTGCTCCTCAGGAAAGTTGCCTGACCACTCTATGCTGGTTTGGCCATTGCTGAAACAGACCCAGAGATGGGACAAGTAATTGTCTTGGGAAGCAGAGCAGGGTTGGGGAGTGAAACAGGGAAAGGCCAGGTACCATGGATGGATCACCAGGGGCAGCTGGAAGTCACCCCATTGGGGGGCCCAGGGAGGCAGTGGAAGGTGTGGGCCTTGGGGTTCTCCCACCTGCAGGGAAGGAGCTGGGACATGTACACACCAACCTCTGGCAGTCATCAGCTGAGGGCTGCACCAGTGCCTTCTGGCTTGCAGTGGGCTCCTGTGACCAGGGAGAGTTGGGCAAAGGGTATTGCTGATGCCGGCAGTTGGAAATGTGGATGGTGTGTGCTAACATGGGAAAACCGGTGAGGGAGTGAGAGGGACAAAGTCCTTCCTCTCTGAGATAAGGCCAGCACTTCCTACCTTCCAGCATGGTCTTGGGGATTAAATGAGATAAGTCAAGGGCTCACTAACTAGTAGTTATGATGATTTCCAATCTACAGGATGGGTCTTTTCACTATAGTTATGGTCATAACTTAGCTCTCAGTGACTTACCCACCTGTGAAGGCTTTCTTCAAGACTGAAATTATTTTGCAAAAATAATTAATTAGTTTGGAAAAATAAACTCTCCTGTGTTTTTTGCACTAAAGGGAATTGAAAAGATAAACCAGATGAATATTGTGAGCCAAAAATGTATTTTCCTCCCTAAGACGAGAAAGTGGGAGGAAGGATTAACTTCTGGGGACCACATTTGAGTGAAGAACAAAGCTTGTCCAGTTCCATTGTCCCACCTGCCAGGTGAGGGTAGGTGACTTCTTCAACTAACAGGAGTCTGTAACATAGCCTGTCATCTCTCTAAGTTTCTGGAAATCCTTCCGTTCTAGGAGCATTTGAAACTTGTGTTTCTGCAGTACAAGGAATCAGTGGGATGTCTTCGCCCAGAGGGTGATGCAGTGTCCCTGTGTCTGTGCCCAGGGCCTCTTGTTCAGGCTTTATGAGATCACAGGGAGACATGTCATTGGCGGAGTATCTCAGCCTGGCCCCTCCACCTAAATCTTTTGGAGTGCTGGTGGCTTCCTAGATGACATGGATTTACTGTTTTGACATTGATGTGGACATTGCTATGCTTGTGGGTGCTTTGAGATCTTTGAGCCCAAAGTGTCACCTGCTCTAAAGAAGAGACACTAGAGCAGGTATCTGGGACTCAGTATCTAATCTTCCAGGCCCAGGGACACTGTGGCCCCTTTGTGATTATGTGCTAACCAATAGAACCTTCCGGGTATACACACTCCATAAGGATGTGTTGAACAAGCAATGAGTGAGTGAATGAATGGACTCTGAAATGCACAGAGGGATGAGAGAGAGAGAGGAAAGCCGCTTTTAGGAGGAAAAAAAGTAGGTTTAGGGATTTGCAACTTCATTAACTGCCACCCTTCGATGGTGCTAAAATCCAGGAGGCCAAGCCATCGACCCTCGCATGTAAATCTGAGATTTCCCTTTTTGGCTTCGCAAATTCAGTTCAATGCTGTCATGCACTGGGGAGACATCCCCGTCTCATTCCCAGTTAAGAATAAATAATGTTCAGGCTGCTAAGAAAAAAAAAGAAGAAGAAGAAATGAGAGATGGCAGCACTTCTCATTTCAATGTGCATCATTAATTGACTCACAGCACCCCATGCTGTAAGCAGAGTGACAGTGTGGGGATTCAGTCAAGAATCAGTCCCCTCCTTTCTGCCACCATCCTCCAGCTCTTAAAGGGGAAAACAGTGTAAAATAAATAAATAAATAAAAACCCAGACACTAAATGCATGTGAGGAGCTCCTAGGAATCAGGCATCATCTCCTGTGGGTTTTAACAAATAATGGAAACAGATCAGAGTGAAGAGTGTGTCAAAGCAATATCAAGTGTTTCTAGAAGCTCATGGGAATGTGGGGTCCACAAGGAATGAATGGAAGTGACTTTGTTTTTGTTACTGTCCTACCCCCCACTTCACCCAACCACTCACCTTTCCCAGGTGAGACAGGCCTTGGAAGGAAGATGACCTCTCAACCTCCCCAGGAGTCCTTGGCTCAGAAAAAAGTGTCCTGGAAAATCGACCCTGACCCTCAGGGTCCTGAGCCTCTGATTTCTATGGGACATTTGGTCACTGAGTCACCCTTCTATTCAGACCTTTGTTCTGATCTATATCAGTGGCTACCCTATGTTAGGACGACATCCTTGTCCCGAAATGTCACTCTGTCTGTATATGTCAATATGGTACAGTCTTGCTAGAATCCAGAGGTGAATGCATATCTAGTCCACCCAAGGGGTCAGACGAGACTCCTCAGAGCTGGACTCTAGGCTTTTAGGGAGGTGCAGGTGTGGACCCACACTAACCAGGAAGGGTGTTCTGGCAGTGGACATGCAGAGGCAGAGACTGTTCATGACGAGGATCCGCCATCACCACCCTGAGGCTAAGACCTTTCAGTGTGCAGCCATCCCTGGGGACTCAGGCCCCCTCACTTCTAAGCCCTCTTACACCAGCATCCCAGGTGAAAGCTCAAGATTCCTACTCTCGAGTTCATTGAGCACACACTGGGTCCTTTCCCTACTTTGGGGTTTCCCTTAGCTGTGGAAAACTGGCAGCTGAAAGGGACAGAGGGCCAGAGCCCATGCTTTTCTGGAGCATCTGGTTTAGTGGGGAACACAGCTGTACCAGTAAATGCTGTGTATTGGGTAACGTGTCAGAAGGTGCTGCTACTGTGTTGAACCCTGTTTGTTGATGTCAGGGAGTGTTATGAATATGCACATTTTACAGATGAACAAACTGAGGTGCAGATGAAGTCACTTGTCACAGCAAAGAGCTAGGGTCCATCTGTGAGGGCCCAGGGCCACTCCATCCTACAATAGGGTCATTATGCGTGGGAAAAGAGCGAGGTACCATGTCTCCAAATGTGCCCAGTTTAGCCCCTTTGGGGTCTCTGGGTTCACTGGAATGACGTGGGTTAAGATTCCTGTCTTCCCCGACCCTTTAGAGCACTTGCTCACCCCTGGCAGCATGTGCTCCTGGACACCTGCTTGGGCAGCTCCTGCTGTAAGAGCCTCTGGGGAGAGGAAGGAGAAGTGCCCCTTTCTTGCCTCATTGCCAGCAAGTGGCAGTCCCTCTTGGTCTGGCGCCAGCCATGGAGACTCTGGGGACAGCCCTGCCAGGTCACCGGGCCTTTCTGGCCTTTATCCGACTACACCCCAGCACCTCCAACCTTTCCCTTCGGGCTACGATGGCCGACCGACCTTGGCCTGTTTCTGGCCTTGGCAGGCAGGCGCCAGCCCTGCTCCTGGAGTTGGGCCAGGCCCCACCCAGTGCTCCGCCTCTGTCCACCATGCAGCTGCAGGCCCAGGACTCACAGAACAGAGCCTCTCAGGGTGCAGGTACAAGGCCCCTCCCCCTAAGGACACACACAAGGAATTTGGGGCCATGGGGTCTCTCCTTGTCCCCTTTCCCAGGCCAGCTGGCTCTCACTCATGCGTTCTCTCTCTCTCTTTCCCCCCACTTCTCACATACACGTACATACACACACATGCACACCTGGATTTAAATCCTAGGTAACAGCTTGTGTTTCACCTGTTGTTTCTGTCCCCCAGATGCTGTATTGAGCTGACACTTATGATCTCATTTAATTCTCACTTTTTTCCTAAAGGCTCTAGGAAGGAAGTACCCCCATACTTCTCATTTTGCAGATAAGTAAACAGAGGTGCAGAACAATCAAGCATTTCTGTTCACAGCCTCAGACAGCTTATGAAGTGACGAGGTCTGAATTCAAACCCACATTTTTCTGGCTCCACAGCTTACGCTCCAGCCACTTAGCAGCTATGTGACTTAACACACTATTTAACCCCTCTGGGCCTCGCTTCCTTAGATGGACAATGGGGATAAGATAATTTTCAAGGCTTTTGAGAAGATTAAATGGCTGATGGCAGGGCTACGTGGGCTGCCCAGAGCCAGGGACATTGCAGCAAGTGGCAGCTGACATGTGTGCCAACGTCATTATCAGCAACCCCAGCTAACCCATCCCTACCTGAGAGCACCTGCCGGGCCTCCCCAGCCATCGCCCTAGCATCTCGTGTCCTGGACTCTGTCTCCTCTTTCTTGCCTGATAGCCACTAATTGCTTTGCTTCCTTTCTGGCCTCCGTATTCTGTGTACCACAAGATCCAAAGATTCCTTTATTATTCTCATCATCGTAATTAGTATTTCTGTGGAGTATAGACCGGGATGTACAGACTGGTACCCTAACATCAATTTTGGTTTTTTTGAAGCTCAGGCATACATTTCCCCAGACTTATTTAATGTCCTAAGCCGGCTTACTCTGCAGCAAGAAAAACAATTGAAAATGAGGAGCTCTCCCTAAACCCAATAAAATCTATGAAGTACATTGTCAGTAGACCTTGGACTTAAATGCCAGTCTTCCCACTGTGTGACTCTGGGCAGTTTACTTAATGTCTCTGATCTGTGTTTCCTGTTTCAAAGTAGCAGTGGATGATGCTGGTGATGCTGGATGATGTGATGTGCAGGACCTGCCCATGGGGATTGGGGGGGAGCTCAACTAGAGGATGGCAGGCCCATGCCTGGCACATAGTATGTGCTCAGCAAAATGCTCCATCAGAGTCTAAATCACAGTGGAGTTAAACACCATGAGTAGTTTGGGGAGCAAAAAAGGAAATAAAGAAATGTGCTTTACTTGAATAAATCTACTCAGGAAAAATGGGGAAGTGGAGCAAGGTGGGCACTGACCAGGAGTGAGTGAGGTCTCAAGCCAGTCAGGCCTTGGGTGACAGCAGAGGACAAGGTCCAAAGACACTTCCTGGTGAAATCCTTGAAAGCAGGGCTGAGCCTCCTTATCAGCCGGCTCAGAGTCCACAGCCCCAGGGCTGGAAGCCTCTGTGTGTGTGTGTGTGTGTGTGTGTGTGCGCGCGCGCGCACGTGTGCCCTGCCATGTTTATCATATTTATCGGACCTCTCCCTGCAGCCAGCACTTCAACTTTTCAGATTTTGAACGTGGTGAGGTTTAGACGTGGCAGCACCCTCCTTCCTCGAGGGATACCCCAGCCGGTTCTCAGCATTCACTCCCAATAATAAAGGGTCGAAAGTTAACTGCTGGAGTTTCATAAACAGGATGACCAAGGCCAAGATGCTGCCTGGGCGCCAGGATTCCTGGCTCCTGCTTCCAGCCGCAGAATCTCTGTGGAGTCACATTGCAGGTGGTGATAGCAGCTGATTTATTTACTCTGCAGAGTGGTCTAGAAGTCAGATCCCCGTCAGCAGATGCTCTTCCACTCTCAGGGGACACCTGTGAGGAACATGTTATTCTACCCATTTCAGAGTTTCGGAGACTAGAAAGCAAAGGAAGTGATACATGGGCCTATCTCTTCCAAAGGAAGACAATTACAGGTACACAGGGGACAACACAATCCCTCTAACGACTCTGTGGCGTTAGAATTCTCCTTACCCATCAAATGAAGAAGAAACTGAGCTGATAGAGGCTAAGACCTGGCCCAAAGTCACCCAGCCAGCAGACGTTGTCGTCAGAACTGGGAACTAAATAGTCTCAGATACCCTCTACCACCCTGATCCTTCTCTAGCCCAGGGTCTCTCAGTAGCGACCCTGCTAAGAATTTGAGACAAACCATTCTTTGTGGTGGTCTGTCCTGTCCCATGTATGGTGGTCAGCAGCATCTCTGGCCTTGAACCACTAAATGCCATTAGCAACCACCTTCTGTCTTGTGACAACCCCCAATGTCCCTAGACATGGCCAACAAAGCCCCAGAAACAAACAGCCCCAGGTAAGAGCCACTGCTCTAGACCCGTGTCAGGCACTGTAATTATTACTCAAAATCCTGGTCTGACTTGAAATTGTGGTGACAGTTATTAAGTCCTTGCCAGTGTCAAGCTGGCATTTGGGCAGGTACTGACTGACTCAGGCGAGCTCCAGCTATGGTGATCACATCATATATTATCCAAAGTAGGATTCTTTAGAGATGAAATCAGGGATGATTCAACATTAAAAAATTATGTCAGGATGCAGGCACATGTTGGCACTGTCAGAGGCTGGCATGCTGGGATGAATGTGCACCCTGCCTTGGTCACCCCCTGCAGGTGAGAAGGCCAAGTACATGACCCTGCCACTTCCTATTTCCTGTTGTTCCTTCACCTGGTGGAGGTGGGGGTCCTAGGTTAAGGGCTCCAGAAATCAGAGAATTGGCTGCTTTTCTTCTCTCCTACCCTCAAAGAGTCCCCTGGCTGGGCCACATCCACAGACAAGCCCTTGATTTTCTTAAATTAGTCAGAAAATGGAAAATGACCTCAAGGACTCGGTAACCAATTTTCCTCATTCCCTGGCTAAGCTGAGGCTGAGATGTTAGGGCTCCCAGTATGATCATGTAACTTATAGGGACCCAGATTTACTAGCGAGCCACAGTTTGAGGGAGTATTTTTAAGACCAATTTTGATGAATCATCTTTAATTAGGAGATGGTGAACAGTGTTCCTTCCTTCCAAAACACAGGAGACGGACAACACAGCCAGTGATCAGTGGAATCAAACCACAAGGAATCGTGGGGATATGATGCATTCCTTTAACCTAGCCTGCACTGGGGGAAGGGTTTGTCTGGTCCAGCTCTCAGGGCCAGGGGCTCTGAACAGCATCTTCAGGGTTGAGTAGGATGAGCCAGAAAAGCAAAGGAGAGTGCCAGGCAGAGGGGCCAAGATGAACAAGGCAGGTTAGTGTGGAAAGAGACATACATTCATGGTGGGTGGAGGGGTCAAGTCCATGGTAGGGATCTCAGAGGGCCTCTTCCCAATGCAGCATGAACACACACTTGCACACACACACACACACAAACGCAATTCAGCCATATCCTGTAATGCTAATGCCATCAAACCCTTGCTCTCTTTAGGGGGCCTAAGAATTCCAACTCTGCCTCCCAGTTTGAGGAGCTCCCTTGGACAGAAGATTATCTGCCTCTCTTTCTCCATTCTTCTCTGGCAGGCACAATAATACCCCCTTCCCTGCCCTGCACCCCCACAAGGTGTCTGTGTCCTCACCCTGGGGAGTTTGCAAATATGAATGGGGATATGTTATGTCATGAATGTGTTACAGGAAGATTGAGGTTACAATTGGAATTGAGGTCACTAATCAGTTGACCTTAAGATTATTGTGGATTATCCTGGTGGGCCCAATTTAATAGCAGGATTCCTATAAGAGGGTGGCAAGAGGGTCAAACCCAGAGGAGATGGGACAATGGAGGCAGAGGTTGGAATGATGTGATTTGAAAGTGGAGGAAGGGACTACAAGCCAAGGCATGCAGGTGGCCTCTAGAAAGTAAAAAGGGAAGAAAACAGGTCTTCCCTAGAACCTCCTGAAGGAATACATACTTAAAGACACCTTAATTTTGGCCTAGTGAGATTCATATCAGACTCCTGATCTCCAGAACTGTATGATAATAAATTTTTGTTGTTTTAAGCAACTAAGTTTATAAGTAGTCACAGCAGCCATAGAAAAGTGATACATCTTCTTTTCCAGAATCAGTCTTATTCTTCAGCTCGGCTGGGTGAGCCACAGAGTCACTAGCAACCTGGCAGCAGTGCAGTCTGCAGGGGTCTCAGCTTCCACTGAAGTCCTGGGGATTTAAGGATGTCCTTGTCTCACCTAGAAGCAGGGGTCTGTCCCCCTCCCATTGCTATGCTAGCCTCCAAGGATAGAAATGCCTCCTGTCATGCCCTCAGCCACACACATCAGGGCATTGATAATATGGGCCCCAAGAAGGGAAGGGAACCCAGAGGCTCTAGACATCAGGAGTTCCTGGAGTGGGTTCATCGTCCGCGTAGCCAGCTGGTTCCATCCAGACTGTCATCATCACACACTTCATTTTCTTTTTTTTTAAACAAAAACTACAGTACTATAGTCAGGCAGCTGGGGTTTTATTATTCACACTGATTTCTAAAAAAGAACGTTCTGGCATTAATTAAAATAAAAAATACAAGCTGTAGAAATATTCAAATATCACAGGGCTTCATTATTTACACCATTGATTTCGACAGGCAGATAAACACAGGGTGAGACATGGGCTCGGCACTGTTTAAAAAGCAAAGCGGTGTTAATCTGCATTTAACTCTGCACACATGGGTGAGATTGCGTGCTTGCCTTTTCTTCGGTGAGAAAACCGTGGTTAAAAAACAAACTTTGCGCCTGGAGACCCCGGCATTGTGGAAGACACAGATGGCAAAGGGATTCTAGCCAAAGCCCTTATTAATTCAAATAGTAGCTTGTGGGTCACCTATGTTGTGTGCCAGGGAAGTCAGTGTCTTCCATTCTTGGGTCAGCTCGCTTCGTCCTGGCAGATCACTGGAGAGGTAAGCATTTTGGTCCCATTTTACAGATGGGTCAGCTGACTTCAGGAGAAGGCGAGTGACTTGTGCAGCCATATGGCCACAGCATGGCAGGTATTTGGGCCGGGCCAGCTGGCCCAGAGTGGACATTAGAATCACCCTGGGAGCTTTAAAAACCCAATAGCAGGCTCACATTCCAGAACTAACAAGGACAAGTGTCCGGGGGTGGGAGGCAGGTAGGGGGCTTTGTAAACATGCCCTGTGACTTCAGTATGCTGCTCCGTTGTGGAACCACCACTCTCCACCCACTCTCCTGCCAACACCTTCTAAACCCTCTTATTCAAAGGACGTGCTGCTATTGACCCATTTTAGAGATGAGGGATTTGAGCCTCAGGTCATGTGATGCCCACTGATTTGGGAATTGAAAGAGAACATTCTAGAACCCTCATCGTCAACCACAAAATGGCTTCCTAGCGGGATATTGTTAGTGGGTGAAAGAGGCTTTTTCCAGGAGAGTGCATTGCGCCTTGGGGACATATAAAAATTGAATCAAGCTTTTTCTTATCTTGTGGTTTCTACTTTGAACAACTGTGAAAGCAAAACTCCTTTTGCCATGAGCATCCCCTTTTTCCTCTGGAGTGTTAAGCCCCTAATTGAATCCATTTAAACCTACAGGTTTTCTTTTAAAGCTGCAACAACAAACAAGGCTTGGTCCATACGGACCCGGGATAGACCCAGGAGGGCTTCTGCATCTGAGCCTCCAGGTGTGTGGCCTCATGGTGCCCTGAGCCTTTACCTGGCTTCCAAGGAGCTTGCCCCAGGGGACAGACACCCTTTTCTGCAGTAGCCTGGGCTCTCAGAGCAGAGCATAGGACCTGCCACACGTAGGGATTTGGGTCATTTCCTCTCTTAATTTATTATCACTTAGTAAAGAACTGACTCGTCTCTCCAGGATGCCCAGATATGGATGAAAATCCTACCCTTGGAAAGGTTTGTTGGTTTGTTTGGGGGTTTTTCCCCCCTTGAAAAGTTTGGATGGTGAGATTTAATTATTCATTCTGCAAAGGCAA
The DNA here is from genome assembly GCA_963574655.1 of Perodicticus potto. Classification (NCBI taxonomy): domain Eukaryota; kingdom Metazoa; phylum Chordata; class Mammalia; order Primates; family Lorisidae; genus Perodicticus; species Perodicticus potto. The sequence continues at coordinate 90,289 of CAUYRH010051885.1, forward strand.
CCAGGGAGTATCGGCCGCAGGGTCTGATCTGCTCTCTCTCTGCTCTCTGTCTGTCTCACTCCCTCTCGCCGTCTCTCCAGCTCTCTCCCACTGAACTCTCCTCACTGTCACACCACATCCCCTCCCCTCTTCTGTACGCACACCTTCTTGCTCTCGTAACTAAAGATGAGTAACTCTGTTAGTGTTTCACAACAACACATTTACTCTCTCTCAGTCCTGGAGATCTGAAGACTGAACTCTAGATGTCCGCAGGGCTAGTTGCTTTTAGGAGACTCCTGGGGGACATCTGTTCCCCGGCTTGTCTCCTGGCTACTGGCAGGGGTGGTGTTCATCCCAGTGTCCCCTGGCTTGTAGGCACCACGCTCCATGCCTTGCTCCCATTGCCGCGTCACAGTGGGTGTCTCTCTATCTCCTTATGTTGTCTTACAATGACTTCATTGTTGAGATTAGGACCCACCCTACCCATTATGATCTTACTGAAATAATTAAAACTCCAAAGAGCCTATTTCCAAGTAAGTGTATATTCTGAGTTTCTGGAGGATATGGGTCTTAGGAAGGCACTGTTCAACCTGTTTTACTATCTGCCATCTTACCAAATCAGTGCCGCTTAGCTGTGTGATCGAAAATGCCCATTGGATTGTGTCACCCACCTATAGATAACACTTTCCATTCCTTACAGAGTATGACCCAACACCTTGGTTGGCCTCCAGGCACTGACCCTCAGGCTTCCCCTTTAGCCTCAGCACAGAGCACACCTCCCAATGTCCACCCAAGCTGGGTTCACCCCTCTGCCCATCACTCGAGCCTTTGCTGCTCTCTGGGCCTGTGGCAGACAGACCCCTGGCCTAGAGACATTCCTGGCCATGACGTGTGTAGGTCGAGGAATGAATGCATACGTGCAATGAGCAATGATCGTTTCATAAGCATCTACTGCGTATTCCATGCTCGGTGCTGGGATTCAGAGGGACAGCATGTGCCCTGTCTGGCTGGGGAAACACATCTGTAAACAAATCATCAAAATGCAATGAGACCGAGGCAGTAAAAGACATCTGAGCCGACAGGCTGGGGGCCCTGGGGAGGAGGAACCAGCGAGGCCTGTGGGACCGGGAGGAAGTCGGGGAGAGCCTCCCAGCTGAATACACTTTGAAGCAGAGTCTGGAAGGAAGACGTTCAGTCTGACTCCAGCGGCCAGGAATAGAGAGCAGGTCAAGGCGCCCCAAACTGAAAGGAGGCTGTTTTGCCTCCCTGGCTGCTTCTAGACCCGGATGGGTTCGCAGCAGCTCTGAGCCTGCTCTGTCCCCATCACCAGGCTGAGTTGTGCCTTCTCTCTGGATTCTTAATTTATTTTGCTGTCTTTCTTGAGAACTTAGGCAGCCATACAGAAGGCCTGGCCATGTAGAAAGTGAGCTTAAGGAGCAATGAGTTCTTAGGGGATATGAGTTCATTTCCTCTCCTGCGAGACAGAGAGCTGCACAGAACCTACCCCGGAGGGCTTTTGTGAGGGTAAAATGGGGCAGCCTGTATACTGTGCTTTGCCCTGTGCCCAGCACATATAAACACTCACAAATGTTCTGCTTTGTCACTACTGTCACCTTCATTATTATCAGTCACTTTCTTATGATTGCTCATTGCTTCTGCAACCTCAGAGGTTCTCTCATCTCAGCATCCTTCAGCCCCTCCATAAAAACCCCTTTGTCCTTTAAATGCTGCCAATGGCTGGCTCAGACTCTTAAGGTCTGAGTTCAGATGGCCAGAAAAGAGAAGCTGGCTGGGCAGGTGTCCACAGTTGTAGGTCACAGAGTTGACTGTGGATGGAACTCTCTCGGGTCTAGAATGACCCTTGTTCTAGATAGCTGGGGATAGAGAGGAGAGGGCTGCCTGGACCCCAGGGCTGCTGGTGGTTGACTCCACTAAGGAAGGGTTAAGAGAGACAGTCACCTGAAACAGGCCCAGCACTGAGGGCTATTTGGGCAGAAGGACCCTCGGGAAATAGAGCACAGAGACCCGTGCGCTTATTGCGTTATGTGTCCCTTAAAGAGAGACTCGGGGCAATGTCCTAACTCATTTAGATTAGGCAGAGAAGGCTCCATCTCCAAACCCCTACAGCCCTCACCTGTGAATCCTGCTATTCAGGAAGCCTGACCCACCCTGGGGATTTGCCAACCATGCACATCAGCTCTGGCCTCCTTGTCCAGCCCTGCAAGGGACTAGCCAACCCCCAGAGTCAAGTGCATAGGTACAGCCCAAGGACTATGGAAGCCTTTGTTTGTTCCCATCTACAAAGCCAGGCTGCCAAAACATATTTGGGATATAATGAGAAATAACGGAATCAAAATAATGTAAAGGAAATAAGTGCTGAAGAGGATACTCGACATCCTTTCTGAATAGATTTCCTGCCAGGGAGACGGGAGCAAAGGGAATGTTTTACCCCTGGGGCCCAGGCAGACAGTGGTCCTGGAAAGGAGAAAAAAAAATAACTTCCTGGAAGAGAGTCTTTTAATTGTTCTAAGAGGGAGGCAGGCGCTGCCAAGGCCCGGAACGAGTCCCCCATTATTGGGGTGACTGCATTTACTCAGCCGTGGGGAGAGCAGAGGATCCCCCAAGCCTCCCAGGGAGCATCACTTGGGTTTGGCACCTGGTCGGGAGGGGGCTCAACATCTGAGGGTTCCCACGTGCTGAAGGAGGACAGAGAGCCAGGTGGCCTTGGGCTTGGTCCCGATTGGGCCGCCTCTGCAGCCAGGCAGCTTGGTGTAAATGTCAAGACTTTCTCCAAAGTCTTCCTAATGAATTCTAGTCCTACCTCATTTGTAAAACCCCATCAGTAAAAATTTTAGGCACCAATTTGGCTGAACACATGGCTGAGATAGGACGCCTGATATGTGAAAGCCGAGGCCCAGCATAGCTGGTTCAGCCTCATCTCTCTCTTGCTCACTCACTTTTGCTCTGTCTCTCTTTCTCCTTCCCCCTTTTCTCTCCCTCCCTTGTCTCATTCCTAGGAGTAGAGTTGTGGGAGGCACATGTGCTTGGGCATCAGCCCCCTCAAGAAGCAGACGATGCACTTTGCCAACAGGACAGAAAAACCTGATGGGACTCTCTTTCCATTTCGTTGTTCTGCTCGCCCTCCTGGGGGCAGGTCAGGGAGCCTGGGCCTGGGGGCACCTGCACTCATATCCAGGGTGCCCCATTTCCCTTGCTGCTCTACTTCTCGTCGTGGTGTAACCACAGATGTTTCTTCCAATCTTGTATTTGAGAAGTCTGCTCCTAGTTTTCACACCATTTCCTGCCAACTCTTTATTACAATCTTAACAACCATCATGAAATTAAACCTTCTCACCTTAATAGAAATGGCCAGCAGGTGCTCCGTGGGGAGGCTGTTGCTCCCCTCCTCTCTCTGGCCACGTTTTGGGGCCTCATCCTTCAGCTCTATGCCCACAGCAAGGTATTAAAAACATGAATAAAACAAACAGCATAATGAAATAACTGGCTTGTTGAGCCGTCAGTGTTTTCTGCTGCTTACTTTATTCTTTATTCGTCCCTGGGAGAGGTGTGACATTATTAATCCCATTTTATAAATATGGAAACTGAGACACAAACAAGTGAGCAATTTGCTCAAGGTCTCAGAGCACTGAGATTCCTGGCCAGGATTTGAATTCAGCTTGCCTGGCTCTGCAGTCTGGGAGCTGAGCTGTGTGCTACACTGACGGAGTGGGATACTTTCCACCAACTAGCCCACAGAAAAGAGTGACAGGGAGAAACGCAACAGTGGGCTATCCGGGTGGTTGGAAGCTAGCACAGTTGTGGGGACCTCTGTCTTGGACAGTGCCTGAGGGCTGAGAGACAGTAGCCTGGAAATCCCCCAATAAGCATCTTGGGGAGAGCAGGTGGCCTTTGAGAGCCAGGATTGTTGTAGGATGCCCGGTGCGAGCAAACCCCTTTCCAGGAGAAGTGACCCCCACCTCATCACATTCCAAGCTAGACCAACGTGGTGACCCAGTTATCAGATTATCATGCAGGACAAGGACAATTCATTTCTCCACCCCGTCTTATCTCCCAGATCTCACGAGCCATTTCCAAATTTAGTTTCTGGTTGCCACTTTCTGAGCACTGACAGCTCTGTGGCAGGAGTTCAGAAATCTCTGATTCTGCAGTGGCAAAAGCACACTCCGGGGCTGAATGCACCTCGCTCCAGGCCGGGTTTTTCATAATGGGTTTTCAGGCCAGTCGGTTCCGTGATGTGTAATTGTTAGCAGTTGTAAAAAGATAACTCACATTTTTAAAAGCTTAAAGCTTGCTCTGTGCAGATAAAAACTGTGACAAATTATGTTCTGAAAAATCATAAAAGTAGAGAGAGACATGTTAATAACCAAAGGTGGCGTTTCATTTAGAGGTCAGCCAGAGCTATTAAAGTGGTCAGGAATTTCAAGCTTTGGCAGTAGTGATTTGACCATATCACTTATCTCCTCCAGCCCATGCCTAAGTATCTCTCTCTCGGTAAAAAAATAATCCACAGACAGTAATATGAGAGGTCAGGGTAACTAGGGAGAAAAGCAATATTGCCAAAATAAACCCAGCTTTCAAAGAGAACCATTCAAATTCACCAAGGCCATTTATTGCTTGGGCTACCCACATATGTTCGGGGATGCAGTTGTACACACAATCCCCAACACGCATGTCCAGGGTCATGCACATGTAACCACGCACACATACATACACACCCCTTGTGAAGTAGCCATGTAGTAGAAAAAAATGAGAAAAATCATCTAAAGATTCAGTGACAAACATGACGGGTATAGGGAAGACCGTCTGGTTTTCCCCAAATTAAAAATAATAATTAAAAAAATGTATTTCTTTAGCTGAGGAAGAGTCAAGTCCAAAAGGTGAGCAATCCGCAGTCAGTGGGAGAGACTCCAAGGTCCCTACAGTGGCTGAGAAAGAGCTGAGCAGAATCTGACCTTTGGCTGCTTTGAAAATAGGGGTTTGGCAAGAGGTTGATTGAGTCTATTCAAATGTTTGCCACCCACACCTGACCCCTCACAACCAGACAAGCCTTATAGTCTCAGGTGGGATCAATTTTCTATAGTAAATTATTGTTTCTTAAATAGAGTCATATTCCATGCCCCCAGAAACTCAGGTCTCAAGGGGTCTTCTGATAGGATGGTAGCAGTAAAACAAGGTATTAAAACCAGTGTTAAGCACGGACCTTGGAAAAAAGGATGAACTGTGAATCACGTCAGCTGAGTTTTGACTTTATGATAACTTAGCTGGGCACAGCTAAGCAGGTCACTTAACTTCCATGGGCCTTGGTTTTGACACCTGCGAAATAGATGTGTAAATGTGAATAAAAGACGTAAGGGGGAGGTGCTGATACAGACCTATAACCCCCCATCCCCTTTCCTTAAAATAGTCTAAATATTCGTGTATGTTTCTATGTCCTGAGGACATCAGTAAAGTTTAGTCATTTTTTTGAAATCACTCATTTTTATGCCATTTTATTGGCTATTCTTTCTTTGTAAGAGATAAGGAAAAACAAAGGATTACAGAGAGAGAGCTCTGCTCTGATAATGGAGATTGCCCATAGTTGTTTGTTTGTTTTAAAACATTTAATACACATCTGAGAAAAACATAATAAAATAGCAAAATGGCTTCACATGTTGTTGAAGAGAAACACCACAGAGGCTGCGTAGGCCCCAGGTGCATTTGCTGTGAGGCGCTTCCCTTTGAGGATGCTGTTCTATGGTAAGAAATCCACCTAAGAGCAGCCATTTGGTTTTTTAAATATCTACATGATTTAGCTTTACTATAATGTACAAATCTTAATAGCCAAGAAATATCAACTTTCTCCAAAGGCTATATAGGCCAGACCAACACATACAACCTAGGCAAATATGTATATATATTACCAAGTTTTAATGCACTATAAATAAAAATTATTATGCATCTATTTTAATTCTTCATAGATCTTCTGTACCACTGAGGAATTGAGAAAGAAGAAGCAAGTGAAACCAGGACAGTAGAACCTGTAATTCACACTAAGTCTGAAATGAATTTATAATAAAATTCAGTTGAAATGTTGAGACAAGAATGTCATCACTGTTTTTGCTCACTCATAAAGAAAATATTACTATTTATTATTGATTTATAATGTACTATGTGCTCTACTAACTGCTTGGGGAGTCTCTAAATAAAACGTCCTTCCTAAAGGAGTTAAATTAACAAGGGATTACCTAAATCTCTTCATTGGAATCCTCCCATGATGAAGACAGATTTCTGTAATTCTTTATAATGCTTAAGTATTTGGTTTTATTTAGGTGCCCAGAATTGCTCATAAGTAGCAGTTACTGGGAATGAATTTCAAATATTCTTTTTTTCCCAGAAAATCTTAAAGAACTATTTTTGTTCAATGTGTGGACAATTGATAAACTTTTCTTATAGCATATTCGTGAATAATTACTAGTTCGTTCCCTGATTTTGAATGAAATATTTATCAGATATTTTCTTAGGTGATCGAATATTTTTTAAAAAGTTTCCAGGTTAACATAAGGATGTAGGGATATATGTCCAACCCCCTGGGTGAAGGGCTCAACTGCAATTTGGAGTTTACATAACAAATGCAAACAATGTTCCCTAATCACAGATATTCTTGATATATACATTAGAACTAGTTCATTCTCTTTATCCTTTTTAAACATACTGCCCGGCTCAAAAGTGTAGGCATATAAAATGGATGATCAATAAGTACCCATTATTATTACATCATTGTAATGAGGATTGTACACACACACATGCATGCACAGCCTCAGAATGGTATTCACTGGTCACCATCGCCTTATCCAACCTGCACTGATGTTCATGTATAATAATGGAGCAGAGGCTCGGCGCCTGTGGCTCAACCAGCTAAGGCGCCAGCCATGTACACCTGAGCTGGCAGGTTCAAATCCAGCCCAGGCCCGCCAAACAATGACAGCTGCAACCAAAAAATGGCCGGGTGTTGTGGTGGGCGCCTGTAGTCCCAGCTACTTGGGAGGCGGAGGCAAGAGACTCGCTTGAGCCCAGGATTTGGAAGTTGCTGTGAGCTGTGATGCCACAGCACTCTACCCAGGGTGACAGCTTGAGGCTCTGTCTCAAAAAAAAAAAAAATAATAATAATGGAGCAGACTTCAAATAATATCAAGATGACACTAATAACTTCCCATTGGGACTACTGCTTTTTACCTAGTGGGTTTTGTTTTTCTCCTTTAGTAGTGGATGTTGGGATTTTAAGGATGGCTTTCCATCTAGCTAGTAAGGGTATAAATAGATATCAAAAACAGAGCCTCCCCGGGCCCTTTGTGCATCAGAATGACTTTTTATCTCTTCGACGTGCTTAGGGGAAGGGTTAAAGGGGTAGAGATTTGAGATGAACAACCAAACATAAATACTTAGTACCTGGGAGAGCACCCTTGTTCAGTGGGATCATGGTGCATGGGGAGTTTGCTGTTGCCAGGTGCTATAGATTTCTGGAATGGTTAGGAGAGGACTTGCTTACTTTAATAATGGAAGATAATAATAATGACATCAAAAAATGACAGGTGTAAATTTTTTCAGCAGACAGTTCATTCTGGGAAAGTCTACATTTGAAGCCTTAGGATGGAGCTAAACTGTGAGCAACTTGATAACTGAACATATATCTGACTCCAAAGCCAGGTTAGCTCTTAATGGCAGTGCAGTGGGGTTTATAATGTTTACCAAATTGGGTTTTTACATACAATAATATATGGGTATATTATATACCCAATATATATATAATTGAGTTTTACGTATAATCTCTCGGTTGGAAAACTGCCTTCTAATGACTCTGAGAGATTTCTTGGGGCTTGTCCTTTGGGTCATCCGTCACCTTCTCTAACCTTCATTCTGAGTATGTCCTTGTTATGTTGTCACATTTCTACTCCCTTACATCATCAGGCATCATAATTTTTGATTATGTTTTATACACTATTAATTATGCATGTGTATACAATTACATATTCATTTATCTATACAATCATTTTCCTTCCTCTTCCCCTAAACTCTAAGCTGTAAGGACAGGCTTACGATTTCCATCCCTTGAAGCCTAATAAAATACCTGGTACCTAGTAGGTGTTCAGGAAATAGCTATTAAATAAATTAATGAATGTTGAAAAAAATTGTTAAGTACTAAGTATATAAAGTATAATTTTATTATTTAAAGCCAGAAGTAGATAACTTGCTTGCATACATTAACAAGGGAAAATTTGGAATTTATCATTTCACTTTCCTCATTTTTTTCTTACATAAAGAGCATATAGAGCTTAAAATTGAAAAAAAAGCATAACTTTATGCATAAAAATGAAATGAATTTTAAACCTTCACTTGGGCAGAGATAAAATTCATATTAGAATTGGAAGTCTGTTAATCACTATACTTGGTATAATCCAATGAGCAACTCTGTTCCCTTTGTAAGTTAAATTGATTTATACATATTGGCTAGTTAGCTATTTCCCTCAAAGGGAGTTGAATTTATTTGGGCTGTATATTAACATCGTATTATCCTTTGTATGCACAGATGACATGATCATTATTTCATCTCAATACGTTTATAAGAATAAATGCCTTTGGATGGGGGTATTGAAAAATCCCCCACCTATATCTAGCAAGCTCTCAAGGGAAGAGAGATCGTAAACCCCTCTTTTGGCTTACGGTTAGAGGTGTTCTCTGCAGACCTTTGCTGATCTTGAGTCTAAGGTGTGTTCCCAGAAATCCACAGCCAGACATTGTTCAAACTACACTCTAATATGTTCTGTAGATATTTCTTCTGCCCCAGTGCATAGGGTGGTAAGTTGCCTTAGGATTCTACTTGCTAGAGCTACTATCATTGACCAACAATTAGTCAATCCCTGACTGGAAATGTACTCCAGTACTATTTTATGAGTGGGTCATGTTTATGGTTGAAAATTGGGAAGACAGACATCAGAAATGGCTGACCTTGGACAGTTGTGATCCAGGCAGGTCTAAAGGGTTAGATGAACTTCATTAGCAAGTAAGAAGGCAATGAATTCAGCTAGGTCTTCTTGCTCGAGCTTTGAGCCCAGTGTCTAATGCAAAAGAAACATACATCTGATCTCAATATTCTTTAGCAGGAATTTAAATCTTTACTGAAGTCATTTGAAGAGGGAACCAGAGGAGAATTATTTTGCATACCAGACAGCAAATTCCCCAAAAGGCCTCTTTAGCCACCTTGTTTTCCAAAAGCTCACTTATCATGTCAGCTTCTTCTCATTCCTGCTCTGTCCTTCTGCAGAAAACAAGCATGGCTCAGTGTCTCATCATGTATACCATTCTCTACTGTACACTATTTTATAAGAGTATCACTAAATTCAATATTAAATTAATTAAAATTAGTACAATTTAAAACTCAGTTCCACTGTTGCAATAGCCATATTTCAATTTCACCATACCCATTTCTGGCTAGTGGTCACCCTGTTATATAGCCCAGATAGGAAACTTTTCTGTCATTGCACAAAGTTCTGTAAGCCAAATCTGCTCCAAAATCTCTGCATATGCATTCTTCATGTTAAATCGGCCATAGAATTAGAGAGAAGGGAATTTTTGTGTTGTGTAGTGATTGTTTTGAATTTCTCTGGAAGGATTAGGTGGTAATTTACCAGACCAAATTTCTAGATAAGCTAGAAGAAAAATGATTGAGTTGTGTCTTAAGAATGAAAACCTTCTGACATGTTGGTTATTCTAGGCTGGCGACTTTGCTTGTGGCATTTTGGAACAAGATTCAGAATCAGGAAAGTGTCACCCAAGTTGAAAGCGCCCCTGTAAGAAATGTCTTAGTTTGACCTAAAGTAAGTGGAAGAGACAGAGTGAAGGAAAGGGAAGTGGCAGAGGATGTCTAGGTGATAAATGGTACCCTGTCATATCACATTTGACGTCTTAACAGGAAAAGGGGGCTGGTGAACCAGATGTGGGTGAAACGAGGAAGTTCAAGTATCACCCTCATCTTGTTTTTGCAAGGTGCAGGTTGAGTTCAAGAGCTCTGAGTTCAATCACAGCAAATCCATTCTGTGGAATAACAAGCCAGTCAGGACCACTGTGTGCTACCAGGCAGCCTCTGCCATTGCAAAGGCAACATGATTGCGGGCTCCACACTGTTGAGAAAGAACGAAGCCGAGAAGGAATCTCTCCAAGGGGTGACCGGTGTTAGCAGCCACGTCATCCTTGCTCTGACTGCCAAGGAGGAGTCTGTAGGCCCCCAGATGGAGTGGCAGCCACCAAAAAAACCCTGCCCGGCTCTCCAGGAGCCAGGAATAATGGGAACCTCAGCTCTCAGAGTCCAGGGTCTCCAATCATAGGGATGCTTTCCCAAATAAACACCAAAGAGAACCACAGCACTGTCTCTTAGGAATACTCTCTCCAAGCAGCCACCCCTCTCTGGAGCTCCTTCCTCCCGCTTTCTGTTTTCCCAGGGTAACTTCCACATCACAAACACACTTATCTAGGCTTCACAACAGCCTTAAAGATTCCGAGTATGGATCTGTTTTCCAGACCGGCCGTCTGACTGTCTGACCTACAGTTGTTCACTCTCACAGAAATGCATAATGTGACCCTTGTTAAAACCACAATTAGTCTAAACCCTTTACAGGAAATATCGGTTTGGTAAGACGAGAGATACCGTTAATAGGAAGTCACGTGATTCGTAGGGAGAGCAGGCACACGCGGTCGAACGTACCCAGTTTCTACTTATCATTGATCTCTCGCTGCAGCTGCTGCCTAATGAATACAAGGGTTAGCGTGCACATGTGCCCTCCATTCTGCTCAGAGAGGCCACAGTGCAGGTGGCCCTGCCCGCCCTTAGGGCTGGAGGACCTCAGGGGGTGCATATCTGGCCCCAGGTACAGGAGGCTTCTGGAGAGAAACTCCATTCATGGATACTTCCCATCATATTCCAATTTAAAGAAAAGAACAGAGTAATTTCCAGTCTTGAGGCTACCTGTATGCCCCATCCTTGGATTTGCCTTCAGGTATGCCCCATGGAGGTCACCCCACAGATGATTAAAAACTCAGATTCATACATAAGCTGCTAGAATTAATGTCTACTCAGCCATATGTTATCTTTGGCCTCAGTTTCCCCATCTGTACAGTGGGGCTGATGGCTACTTATAGGGAGTAAATTCTGTCACAGTGGTACTAATAATCACTGCCCGAGGCCATTTATTGAATATTCTGTTCTGGCACACTAGTAAAGATGCGTGCATCACAACACATGACAGTGGGAAATTCTTAGCTACCACAGCAGTTAATGCAAGGAAGAGAAATAGTCTGACTAGGTAGCTGGGAGAAAATTACTTAATCTGTCCACGTTTCCTTTTCTTCTTCAGTAAAATAAAGATAATAATACTTCTCACATATTGTATTGGAAGAATTAAATGAGATAATGTTTAGTATGATTCCTGGTATGTAAGAAGCATTTCATGCACACTACCACTATTGTTAATGTTATTCATGTTCTAATTATCCCACACGTGCACACGCACGCACGCACACACACACTTCTAGATGCTCACAGCTATCGTTGAGGTAGGTAGTTGAGGTAGGTAGTGTTACTTTGCCTGTACTCAAAGAAATCGAGAATTAGCAGTGACTGAGTAGCTATTACAATTAAAATTACATCATGTAGAGTTTCCAATGGAGGTCTCCTGGAAAAATCAAAATTGCATTTACACAATGCGGAACTGGGATTTATGAAAGATGTCCGCCATGATTAAACACAATAACTGAAAAATAACGTGTGGTTGGACCAGCAAGGCATAGCTTAGAAAGTACTACACACATTTAGGGGTTTGATGGCAAACCTCTTGATTGCCTGAGAAGGGAGTATACATGTTACCTAGATGTAGGAGCAGAACTGAATCTTATTTTTCTTTTGGTTTTCCCCCAACTTAAGTTTTCTGAACTGCTCTGTTGTGGATTCAAGCTATGTCCCAAAGGTATCTCTGCACTTAAGCAACCTTGCTTCTTGTCATTTACTGTGTCCTCAGTGAGCCCCCTCAAGCCCAGGACTTTGTAGTTGGAGAGGTTATGTCGATCATACACTTTTAAACCTAAGGAGACAGCCCCTTCTGGCATCTTCCCGTCTCTTCACAAAAAGTGAAGCAGGAAGACACAAATAAGACTTGGTTCCTGGGATTGACTAATTTTACTTATTCAAAGTGATCTGTTCCTTGAGTCCAAGATAAATAATTGCTTAGTAAAGAGATGGTAAAACATGATATGTTTAGCTGAAAATTCAAAGAAAACATAAGACAATTTTCTATAGGTTTACCTGACTTGAGCTAGTCTGCTTATGTTAAACAATAATTCTTGCTAAGGATGTATGTGTGCGTGAGAGAGAGAGAGAGAGAGAGTTTGGGTTTACACCAGAGCAAGAAAGAAGCTACTTTTGTAGCTACTTCTGAAGCTCCTATATGTTCTTGCCCCTGCCCAGATCTAAGAAATACTTTTGCCAGGCAGTTCTGCCTTGGTGACTTGTACAAACACGTGCAAGGACGGAATGCAGCATCAGCAAAGTAGACCATCATTACACTGTAGAAGAGGGATGGCACACATAGCCAACACATTAGTGCTCCCATTTCAGCATCATGGCAGGCACTGCTAATGGATCAGGATGCTCAAAGTTCTTCTCAACACAGTACTCCAGGCAGATACAACCAATCCACAACCATCCAAAGGCAAGGGGAGACCTGTTTGCCTTCATGGAGGTAGGAAAACATTCTCATGCCTGTATTTGTGATCCAGAGACAATCTTGCCCAAATTATCTTAAAATCATTACCAATAGTAATTTTTTTCTATTGGCTTCTTTCTTTTTCTGAATTCTGTGTCTTTGATATTCATTCATGTACTTGTCATTGCTGTGTAATGTTCCATTTTGTGACAAGACCACTGGATGCGTGATGGAGTTTTCCATTTCAGGGGTATTCCACTTGCAGAGTTGCTAGCAATGTCCATATACATGGGCTTTGATGAACGTGCAAGCATTTCTATGGGAGAATAACTAGGGGTTGAATTCCTTGGTCATGGGGTAATTATTTGGCACCAAAAAAAGGTATAGGCCTTAAAAATGATAATATTTAAAACTTCGTTTGTCCAAGGCAGAAGCAGGAAGACTCAAGAGATCTAGATCAAGATAGAAGCTACCTAATTTTGTGTAATAGTATGAACGAAAATCAGAATAAAATTAAAGAAAACAAGTAAAAATAGAAAAAAACAAAACCAACTGAACTAAACCAAACTAAAATTCTCACACATTTGGAAGAGTAACAGTTATCTTTTTCTGGGTGTTTTTTGTTTTTCTCTCCAACAATATGTAGAGTAATGATTGCTTCAGTGTTCTCCCAGGCAATATCAATATTTCAAAAGAAGTCTGCTAACAGGTTTCTCAGGACACAGAAACCCAACTATAGGGGTGACTTGTTTTCCGTTGGAAGGATGTGTTGTTAACCCACATGTCTTCTTGCCCTCATCTCCGGCCTGCTATTTGATATGTTCCAATCCTGTCCATGTTTCCATGCTACTTACCGTGTCCTTGATCTCTCCACCATGACTTGGTGAGTCTCATTGCATTCTGGGCCCAGTGGATGGAAGCCATGGGAAGTAAACTGGATTTGCCAAAAGATAGGAGGGCAGAAAGAGGGTGACTCCTTCATTGGGTATAAAGTACAGCACATTTTTTTTTTAGGTCATCTGAACTTTAGTGCCTGCATTTGTGAGGTGGTTCCAGTAATTCCTTTCTGGCTAGGTTGTCAGAGTCAGGTGCGTAGGCCAGTGCCCAGCTTATGGTAGATGTGTAGTAAATGGCAGCTGTCATCATCATCATCCCCATCATCACCATTGTAGTCAGCACCACCATCAGCATCATCATCGATGCCATTTCCTTTATCATCATCATCATCCATCTGGGGAAAATATGTCAATTAAGGAATTCATGAGCCCACTTTCTCTTATGGAGAGCAGTGAGACCACCCACCACACAAACTACCTGGGCATGTGGGATGTGCATGATGGTAAACCAGACTGTGGACTTCCAGAGGGAAGGAGGAATTCTCTCTCATGGGCTGGACAGAATCAATGCCTCAAACCCTCTTATGTTGGCAGAACTGTAGAGAGCCCTGCCTCTGGGTTACAGGGAATTTTCTACCCAACTTGAGGCATCAGTACTCACCTGCTACAGAGACTGATTCTTCACAAAATACTCATCGTTTCACACTGTCAATGATTCTTTTTCCTTGTGTAGCTGTTCATTCATTCATTCCTCCATTTCATAAATAATTACCAAGAACTTAATTCTGTCTCAGGCTTATGTTATAAACAGGAGGGCTAGAAGTTTATACAAGTTCCTGGCCATCGAGGAGCTAAAGTGAGCATACAGACATGTGAGCATGTGCACACTAAGAAATCTGCCCTTGAAAGGTCGCCTCCATTTCAAGTTCATTTACCCCACCTTGCTATCTAACATATCTTCTTTAGCTGTTCTGTTACCAGAGTTTTCTGAATGAATGAATGAGACAGAGGAAAAATGGGAGAAAATTAATGACCTCTTCCAAATCCCCACATCACGCTGCTTGGCTGTTCCTCTATGATAACCATCACTCCCCTCTCTCTGAAATTCTGTCCTTGGTCATATACCTGTCTCCCCTGGGAGGTCACACACGGCCTTATATCCCCAAGGACTTCACAGTGGCTGTTCTCTAATCATCACCAATAAATACTTGCTGAATGGATGCTTTACAACTTAGAAATATTACTGGGCATCACTGGGAAAGGATGTAACAAGCATGAACAGAAGTGGAGGTGAGTCTTGGAGAAGAGAGGGCAAGTAGCAGCCAGGTTGGAAGGAAAATTCAACACAGCTTACTGATCATTTGGAAGCAGAAGGTGAGAGAAGAGGGAAGAACCAAAGGTAGCACTGAGATACCAAGCTTGGGAGGAAAATGGTAGCGTCAACTTCAGTAGGTTTTGGGGGGAGCGTGAGAGCACTTGATGGATGAAGAAATCTCAAAGGAGCAGATGGGGGCACACTCATCGTCTAGGCCAAAGATCCCCAGCGTGCTTTCTACCTATTGTAGTTTTCTTCTCTTTGATGTGTTTTCACTGAGAAGGCACAAGAGGAGACTGAGGAGTTCATTGCTGGGTCAAACCAATAAGGTTAATAAGACAAACTCCCCACCCCACCCCCCATTCTCAAAATTTGGAGGATTAACCTAATTCTCTTTCCATCTTAGGCAGTTTTCTTGGATTTGTTAATTTGTTCATAGTTTTTTAGTGATTCTTCTCCTAGACCATTTTCTGTTGCTTATAACAGAATACTTGAAACTGGATAATTTATTTTGAAAAGGAATTTATTGCTTACAGTTGGAAACTGAGAATTCTGACATCAAGGGGCTGTGCCTGGTGAGGACCTTCCTGCCGGTGGGAACTCTCCCAGGGTCCCAAGACAGCCCAGGGCCTCACACGATGAGGGGGCTGAGCGTGCTTTTCAAGCCTCTGCTTTTCTTGCTCAGCCGCCAGGCCCACTCCCATGATAAACCACTAATCCGTTAATACGTGAAGGGATCAATCTGCCCTCCTGACCCCATCACCTCTTAAAGTCCTCACCTCTCATTACTGCCACACTGGGGATTAAGTTTTAACATGAGTTTTGGAGGGGACAGTCAGTCAAATCAAGGCAGTTCCCCACTCCCCTACTCCACTAGGAAGTGGTTGGGAAAAAAAGATGCAATCCTTGCCCTTGGAGAGTTTACAAGAAGGGCTAGGGCCACCCTGTGACCACCCCTCACTATCCTTGAGCAGCGGTTAACATGAAAACAGCAATGTGGAGGCTGTCTAGGTCCTGTGTGTATTTTATAGGAAATGTCGGGATGCTGGAGAACGGGAGGCCCTCTAGCAGAAATCTAGATGAGCAGGAGATAAGAGTTAAGAAGGAAGGAAAGAATGTTCTAGAAAAAAGGCAAGAGTGGGGGAAGGTCCTACAGGAGGCAGGAAGTAGGTGAGTCTGAAAGGAAAATCAGTGAGGCTGAGGCCCAAAGAGGGCCGGTGGGGGAGGTTGGAGCCCAACCAAGTAAGCCTTTATAGGCCATGGAAGGGACTTCAGAACCTCTTGGAGAAAGTGAATCACAGCTCCTGAGGTCAAATATGAAATTTCTCATTAATTCTGATTCATACAGATGGAGCCTGCTGAGGGCTTGCCCGCCAGACCGCAGCCTGCCCTGGCGAGGTGGGTTCCGAGGTGCCCCAGTCGGTCACCACAGCTAAGACATTACTGCGTCTCTCCTTGTTTTTTCCAGTCTGATGTAATCTTTCCGAAGACTGGCAGCAATTGCAAGAAAACTGTTTCAGATATCTATTAATATTTTAACATGCTTTTAAGAAAATTTGGCCTTTTGTCGAGCTGGTCTCAGAGCAGACATATATCACAGCCCATGATAGACATTACACTTATCCCTATTCAGTGGGTATATTTCTCTTGTTTGGATTCATTTTTTAACATCTATTATTAAAAAAATCTTTCTTACCCATTATGTGTTTGCTCTTACAGTTCCTAAGCTTGTTTGCTCTGAGAAAGTTGCCCCATTGTCACCCTCTGAGCATGAGGAATGGCATGCCACTAATTCTGTGACCTGGGCTGGTTGGTATTACTGCCCTCAAATTAAACAAAAAAACCATCTGGAACCCAGAGGCCAAACCAGAATGTCTAGTAACAAGGAAATTATAGCTTGAAAGTGGCCTTGCATTTAACAGGGGAAAGTTCCCTTTTAACCAGTCTTTATTGAGATTTTACCACGTCCAGTGACTCTGCAAGGCTTACAGGAGAGCAATCTCCTTTTCTTTTTTATGGCAACATTTTAAAGTGAATGTTACTTATCTACGTATTACAGATGAGAAAAAGCAGGTCTTGGGAGAGTAAATAACCTCCCAATAGGCAAAGTTTAAACTCACTGCTGTCCAAGAAAGGGATGTGTTCTCTCCCTAGAGCTACCTACTGTCTTCTTTCTTTTAATCTCTAAAAGGAGGTGGTCAACCTTCTAGAACATTCTACTTTGAATGTTGGTGAGCCAAGCCCAGGGATTTTTCTGGAAAATCTGCTGCTGAGAATGTGCAACACGAGGAGGAGACATAAACTAAGGCCAGAACAGTAAGGAAAAGTCAGCCATGGGAAGGGTTTTAGGGAGAGACATTTCAGGCAGAGGGAACAGAGCGCTTGTGAAGTCTGAGCTGAGAGAGAGGAGCTTTCTGTGTTCGTGGAATAGGAAGATGAGTGATATAAGAGGTGAAGAATGGTCCAAAGCAGTCAAGGGCTGGATCATAAATCCTTGGTCAGCCAAGAAAGTGGATAGCTTTCTGGGTGTGATAGCATGACAAATTGACATATTTCTGGGCACTCTTGCCATTGAGAGGTGCCTTCGGCATCCCCTCCCCTTGAAGCTGGGAGTCTCTGCAATGCCTGTGACCAACACAACATGGTGGAGTTGATACTATGCCAGCTTCCAACCTGACATGCTATCTAACAATCTGCCTCAAAACGAATTGGAGAGTCACCTTTCACTTCTTATTTTTTCTGTGTAAGGTGTCTGACTACCCTGAGATTGGTATTATGGAGAGTTGACATGAAGGCAGGCTTTCCGGTCAACAATTCCATCTGAGCCTAGCCCTCCAGAGACCCCCACAAAAACACCAAAAAGTGTGACAGAGGCCATCTTACACCCTCCAGACCCAGCCAGCCATCAGATGAGTCCTCTGCATGACCTCAGTCAATGCTGTTTGGAGCAGAACAACCGTCTGGCTGAGCCTGCCTAAATTTCTGCCCACAAATTGAGAACTACAATAAAAACAGTGAGTGTTTTAAGCCACCACATTTTGAAGCAGATTGTTATGTAGCAGTGAAGACCCAGAATGAATGGTAAGAAGGGAGATCAGGAAGGTGTGGCTTAGCAAATATGATGGAGAAAAATAGCTATGGCCACTACATGGAGACAGAATAATGGAGAAGCTGGATGGGGGTAAGGTTGGGATGGAAGAGATGGATTGTGGGGTTTAATTCAGTCATCAGGGAAAGAGGATGAGGAGGATAACAACAGAGATGGAGAAAAGTAGTGACTGATATATGCTCTGGAAAAAGAAAAGAAAAGAAACAAAAAAATCAGAACTCACTGATGGACTGAATATAAGATTACCAAGTGGGAGGAATAGAGGCTGACCCATCTGTACCCTAAGGTCCTAGAGAGGTGGTGCTGTCTTTCTGTCCTCTGACAAGACACTGGTTCTATTTCAGTTTACTCGTCCTAAATGCTTGTATCTCTATGAATAACATACATGTGCTCTTGCTCCAGGCGTGAGACTAGCTTGGTAGTCTTTGAGTAAGCTTAACTGTGGGCAGGCCAAGACAGTGAGGATCTCTGGATGTCTGGAAGTGTCATAGCCAAAGGACTTCCCAGCACACCTAGTGCTTCAGATCTAAGGAGTCTTAGGGGCTTTTGGTCAATGATATCAGCTTGTTGCCAATCCCTCCTTGCCTTGTGACTATAAGTCAATAATTTACGATGTCAGTCCAGAGAGGAAGGACTTAAAGACCAACCATCTTTCAGTGTTGTTTCTCTACCTGTTCCCGGCTCAGAGAAAAAGTCTCAATGCCACTGCCTTCCCCGTTTAGAAAATTTCCAAGTATCCTGTTGTCCAGGGAAGGGAACTTTTGGAGGAGAAAGACATCCTGTGCTTCTTGGGTTGGCTGGTAACTAGTCGTGTGAATCAAGCTCCTCTTAGTGGCTCTCAGTTGAGTCATCCTCATGCCATCTCTTATGAGTGCCAATAAGGGAAGAGCCACAGAAGGTCGGGGGAGACTGCCTGCAAGGGTGGCCATCTTTGAGGATGTGGAAGCTTGGTGCTCACTGAATTTCAGTTCTCTTTCAAGTTACTACTTCACTCTAGCTGGGGCTCAGGTCACAGCAATCTGCATTTTTCCAGAGTTTTCACAATTTGAGATTAGCCAGGATGTCACTGCTTCCCAGATCTTGAAGCCTTCTCAAGGAGGGCAGATACATTTGCATTGGCTGTGATTTGTCTGTTTTCCCTCTGGTCTTAGTCATTGGGCTGTTTTCTGATCAATTCCTTTTCCAAATGTCAGTGAAAAGTTATTGTTTCTCCAAAGTTGCCACCATCTATATAAACTCTGAAGTCTTGGGTGTCAGCATCCCTGAGGCCATTGCAGAAAAAATAAAGAAAAGCAAATATTTTCAAACACACTAATGGACTAGACATCATGGAAATATGCTTCCTTTATGTTAGGATTTATGAAATCAGAGCATCCTCTAGTCTTTAAGGAGAAGAGCAGACTCTGTATTCTAGGACACAATAATGTCTATTTAAACATGAAAGGCAGTGTCATGAAAGAGAAAACAGGGACTTTAGGGTGAGACAGATTTGGATCTGAGAGATTTGAACTCCTGAGAATCAATGGAGTCACTGTTTTGTTAGTTGTACACAAGTAGAGATCTAGTCTGAATGGTACCTTCCCATCCCATACTAGCACGTAGCCTAAGTATTTGTTGGATGAATTAATGAATGCAGCTCTCCCACGTACTAGCAACTAACTTCTCAGGTCTCTAGTTGACTCATTTGTAGAGCTGACTGTGAAGAGATGATAGTGAGGATTAAATGACAAAGATTCATTCATTCAACAGACATTTCTTGAGCTTTTGCTATGTGTCCAACTCTACTCTTAAGTGCTGACCACACAGAAGAGAACAGAGCTGGTAGAATGCCCAGCCCTCGTGAAGCTTGTATTCTAGCGGGAGAGAACAGACAGACAACCAAAAAAAATCCATGGTATATTAAAAAGTGAGATTTCAAATAGAAAAATTTAAGTAGGAGAGAGAGGCGAAAGGCATATCGAATTTTAAATTGGGAGGGAAGATCAAAGATGGCTTGACTGGAAAGTTGGCATTTGAACAAAGACTAATGATCTGAAGAGTGAATCGTGATATTGGTTGGAAGAGCATATGCAAAGTTCCTGGGGCACGAGTTTGAGTGGCATATTCCAGAAACGTATGCTAGCCAATGGAGTGAGCAGAGTGAAGGAGAGACAAATGTAGGCTGAAAAGTGCTTTAGTGTCTACTCTGAGAAGGGCATAATGTTTCCAGGAACGTGTCTGGTGCTCAGTAGGCACTTCACAGATACGTCTGTGTTTCCTTTGGAGAACTGACCAAGGTCACTCTTCTCATAGTCACATGGAGAAAGCCACTGCTCATCAAACAGATCGCTCTGTAAAACACACTGTTCTAGACTCATGGAACATGAGCTCTAGAAAAAGGCTTAGCTCTTGTCTTGATTGTTTAAAAGCAGATCCTGTATGCCTTCTCCTCCTTTCTCCCTGCCATCCTCTTCTCTTATGGGTGCTTTTAAGCAGACAGAATCTGGAGCCTCAGAATCTGGAGACATGGCTCATTCAGATGCTTTTATGAAAGGATCTTTAGCAAGATACAAGAGTCAGCCCCCAGACAAGATGAAAACCAGCCTGTTCTCCAAACAATTCCCAGCCTGCACATTCTCTGTGCTCCATTCTGGAGCCAAAGGTCCTCTCTTCCTGGTAGTCAGGAGAGCAGGCAATAGTGTGCAGACCGGGAAGGAAGCCTCCAGCCTCCAAGCAGGTCTTCAGGGAGCCAGGATCTTTCTGCACTTGTCACTGTTTGGATAAATAGAGTGTGTGATGACATGGAATATCACCACTGGCCTAGCCTAGTGTCTGGTCAGACATGTTTCTTTTCTGAAAACATTTAGCCTCTGGCAAGGCCTGTGAGAGCTGAAGGACTCAAACAAGAAGAATCTGGTTATGCATAGGTCTTGCAGAAGCAGAATAAAAGTAGCATGGAAGTGCCAGGTTATTGAGTGTCTGCAACACACAAGCTTATACATTCTCTAGGTCTGTGCTGTTCACTAAGGTCACTGCTAGGTGTGTGTGGCTATTTACATGCAAATTTAAATGAACTAGAATTAAGCAAAACTCAAAATTCAGCTCCTTGGCCATACTGAACACATTTCAAGTGCTCAGCAGTTGCCTGTGGCTACCATTTTGGCAGCACAGATGTGGAATGTTTCCATCATCAGAGAGAATTGTCTTGGACAGTGCTGCTCTGGATCTCAGAGCCCTCCTAGCATCCCTGAAGAACCACCATTTGACAAGCCTCACAGGACGAAGCTATCTGAGCCATAAGGAACCTGTCTTGGCCTCAGAACCCAAACACCATGAGTCTGTCCTGATTGCAGAAAGGAGCCTGGAACAGTGTCTGGTCAGCACCTTCACTTCCTTAACCCTCCAGATGATCACAGCAGTCTTCCAAGCTCCTCTCCTGTGGCTTCAGCTGGTGGCTGCCATGAGACAGGGCACAGCTGATCAATAGCAAAGCATCATGAGCAGCCAGGCTGGGAGAGCTGAATTGATAGAAAGAGGATAACCGTCTCAAGTCAAGGAAAAACTTGATTCAAAGTACAGAAGATTTCAGTCTTTACACAGATGAGCCTCACACTTTGGGGGAGGAACAAAGGGCTGTAAAAAAAAACATATTATGCATTATGGAGGAAGTATTCTTTGTCAGGCAGAAGAGAAAATGTTCTTGAGCTTTTCAAAATATTTTCATGGGGAACAAAAACAGTGGCAACTAATATTTATGGAGCACTTACTATGTGCTATGTTACACTTCTTGTGTGCATGATTTCAATAAGTCTTAGTAAGACTCATCTGTATGGGCCAGGCTATGCTGCAGTAACAAATAGCCCCCACCTTTTGGGGGCTTAAATAAGCATGAGCTTACTTCTTTCTCAGGCTATCTGTTCATCAGGAATCAATGGAAGTCTCTGGTTTCACCTCCTCTCCTCATTCTATAACTCAGACTGATAAAGAACCCCCTTCTACAGGTTACTAATTATGAGGGAGGGAAGAAGGAATGGAAAATTGTATCTTGACTGTCAAAGCTTTCAGCAGGAAGCAAGACCCTATCCTGCTTCAATCTCATGGATCAAAGTAAGTCACATAGCTACACCTAACTTCAAAGTTAAAGGAAGACACAATTCCACTACGTGGGAAGATCATGAGATTTACCCAAGGTCACAGAACCAAGTAAGAGGTCAACTGAGAAGCTGAACATAGGCAATCTGGCCTGTAGTTATAGGCTTTAATCTTGTCTGTACTCTATATTCTACCATGAGATTGTTGAATCTCTTACAGCTAAATATACTTTGCATACTCTCCTACTCTGAGGTTTCAAACGTCCTGACATTATGCCCAGGCGTGTGAAAAGCTTTCTACCATGAGAACAACAGCTGGCAAAAGAGAGGTGTTCTTAGCAACAATATAACAAATATTAGTTTTTCTGAAGGAAAAATACAATAGTTTGTGAAAGTACACATTGTTGAAAAGTTGACTGGGTGAAAGTAGATCAAGTTACAACAGATGATTAATGGAAACAGTCATTAAGTCTAAACAGGTCAGATTAGCACATTCCAAAATGTTCTTAAATCCTGTTTAGATGTTTTCTGGGAAAGCATTGCTTTAACGTTCTTGATTGGAAACACTGTGTTGAATAACTTTCAAGGAACATGCACCTCATCAAAAATTTCATTGTTCTAAGAAATTTCTCCCCCATGAGATGATTGGCCTCTGGGTGTCATGGCATGGCTCTAAAGATGGGGAAATAAAGATATTAGGATCCCAAACAGTCCAACTAGATCAGCCAGCTCCCAACCAGTCCACATACATGAGAGTGAGCCAAGCTGAAGTCAGGTCACAGCCATCCCCCAGCCCACCACAAAAACAACAATAACAAAAACAAACAAAACTGAAGCATATGTGCAAAACCTGTAACATTTTGAGGAGGAGGAGAGCTAGGATCCTCAATATGTAATGGGGAGCTCATCCACCAATCCATCATTCCTTTTATAGGTATTTGAAAAGCTCCAGCTATGTCCCAGGCACTGTCCTGGGCTCCAGAAGGTAAGCAGTGCATCTTAGCAGTATTCTCCCTGACTTCAAGATCTTCATTTTCTATGGGGGGGATCCAGATATCAATCAAGTACCAATAGACACACACACAAACGTGAAATTATAGCTGCTACACATGCTAAAAGCTGCTAAAATTATAGCTTCTGAAAGAAGAATTATATAGAGTCATGAGAGTGTACGACAGGGGAGCCCAGCCTAATTAGGGGGTGGGGAATGACTAGGGGCAGAACTTGCCAAAGAAAACGACATTTGTATTGAGATCTTCACTGTGTTCAAATAACGAATTGGGAGGCCATTAGGCTGAGACAGTCCAGCACCTTGAATTCCTACTTAATCAGACCAAAACCGGACTCCATGTAAACAGTAAAATGAAACTTAAACAATCAAAAACTGCCTCACACCTCTAACTAAAAATTTTACCAATCAGAAATGGGCAACTAACCTCTAACTAGGGACTTTCCACTTTAACCAATTGTCTAGCTTCTGTAAACACTCCCCTTCACGCCTCCTCAGTAGAAGACTGAGCCACTTGTGGTCTAGCGCTACTTGCCTCTTGAATCATGGAATGCTCAAATAAAGTTGTTAAAATTTTAATGCACCTAAGTTTATTTTTTAACAAGCATATATATGGAATATTTTTGACTGTATTTTTCTTTCATTCTACACATGCATCTGTTCAATCCCTTTAAGGCAGTAGTGAGGGAAGACCCCACTGGCCTGGGACACCTGTACAAGGATTCTCTTTGTAGGTAATTACATCCACGATTCTATCAGAAAGCATATATGTGGTCCTGGCACATGTACAAGTAGATCCTAGAAGATGATACCCTGAGACTACTTAATTTGGAGCATGCTAACTTTTTGGATAAGTCATGTGTTTGAAAAACAGTGTGCTCCATCCATAAGTAACACTTCCTGGCAGATTTGTTCTGTGTACATGATTTCATATCCCAAGTGGATTCAAAACTAGACTCTTCTTCATCTCCCTTCTGAAGCCTGTCTCTCCTCCCATGGTCCAGAGTCTAGTGGACGGCGTTGCCACTTATGGAACATCTTCTGTGTGTCCCCCTCTGACCAGTCACATGTGCAGGAGGTTGTATCCAAGAAGTAACTCAGGGTCAATGCCCTTTTTCTATGCAAGAGCCACTGCTTTATACTTTAACCCCTCATCTGTCTTGTGTGTGGCACTGGTCTTCCCCAGCTTGAGTCTCACTCCTTCCAAATCCTCCTCCACCAGTCTGATCCACATCTGTTTTCTACAATTCTCACACTTTACTTAATCACTACTGTGGTTAAACTTTGCCCAGTGCTTCCTCCTAGTTTGGTTATGTAAACTCCAAACTAAGGCCCGTAGGACCTTACAGGACCTCCTCTCTAGCCTCATTTCCCATCCTTATCTGTCTTGACACAGACAAGAGTGATGAGGGATTAAATCATCTGTTCCTAGATGGAAAAAGGACATTGACTCTAAGGCTCTTTTGGGGCACAGGCTCTTGCACTCGATCAGCAGTGAGAGGGAGACATGAGAACGTGTCCCAGACAGGCTGGGTAGGCGGCATCTGCAACATCCCTCCCATGAAGAACCTTCACACGCAGCTATACTGACCCCCTTGCCATCCCCAAGCCACACACCCTCCTCCCCCCGCAGGTATTTGGTCTTTCTCTCCCCTTGCTCAGATGTCTTTTTATCTCATGAACTCCTAATCCTTTACAACACATCTTAAATCTCTTATTTTGAAATCTTATCCCTGTGACCCCATTCACTAGTGTCAGAATTAACCATTCCTTCCCTGAACTTCATCGGACCTCCACCTTCACATTGTTATTCTCATTACAGATGGCCCTGGCTTAGCACAGTTTGACTTAATTTTTCAATTTTACAGTGTTGCAAAAGTGAAACGCATTCAGTAGAAACCGGACTTTGACTACCCGTATAACCATTCTGTTTTTCACTTTCGGTAGAGTGCTCAGTACCTTACAGGAGATAGACAACACTTCATTATGAAACACACTTTGTGTTAGATCAGTGTGCTCGACTGTGGGTTAATGGACCTTCAAGGTGGGCGAGGCTGAGCCTTGACGTTCAGTAGGTTAGGCATATTAAGTGCGTTTTCAACTTGCAATGGGCTTATGGGGTTTTAGTTGAATTGTAGATTGAGAAGAATCTGTATCTTAATATATCCTCTGCACTTGGGTTGAGAGATCATCTCCACACCCACAGCCTTCGTCGTCATTGTATCCCTAATGTCTACCAGGAGTTAGAAGTTTTCTAAATTGTTTTTTTTTTTTAAATTAACAGGTACTCAGATAAGCTCAGATTTTCCCTCTTCTTCTCTTCCTTTTAGGACTCCAAAAAGGGTGGTACTGGAAGAAGCAGGTGTAGTTACTGAGGATGGGACAGTTTGCAGATGTAAGACAAAGTCTCTTTTTCGAGGCTAACAGGATTAGTAGTTGGATGGTTAATCATAAAAGATGATTAAAGCAGGGAATCATAAAAACAAATAAGCCAGTATATAACATTCTGCTTCCACTTAAAAGCTATAAATGCATGCTCTTTCACTGTTCTTTCTTGTAAGAGCAAGGCATTGGCTTTGAGCAGGTCTGCATAGCAGAGCCCCCATGGGTTTCCTGCCGTAACCCATGCTGCTTGTGCATCACGACAACACGGACTTTCACCTTCTGTAAAGAGGAGAACGTAAAGGCAGGCAATCTAGAATCATATAGATGGTTTTTACAGTCTCACTATATGTAACTCGACTACCCCTCTGCAGAACCTTCTAGAACATTCTATTTGTACTGCAGCAACTTGCTTTCCATGCTATGGTTCATCTATAACTTTCTAATTCTCTTTCCTCATGAGAAGACTATTTCTAATGAAGACTAGTAAATAACTATTGTGTGCTGAGAGCATTCCATGTGCCGGGTGCTGAGTCAGACACTTGTAATGAAGGATCTCAGCTGAATCCTCCCAAGAAAAATTCCTTGAGGCAAGCATGATTATCCCCCTCCCTGAAAAGTAGTGATAACTTACTTGTTGAGAGATATCTGAGTAAGTCAACTGGAGTTATCATGTTAGTAAAGAACCTGAAAAGTTGTAGTTACCAGACGCAACCCACTAAAACAAACAAACAAACAAACAAACCCAGTGTTTATGGGCTGCTTACTTCAAGGCATTTGTCTACATATTTGAATTGGATTAACTCATTTACTTCTCACAGGTAAAGATGTAAAGTAAGCATCAACGTTACTTTCACCGTTCTGAAGATAGGGAAACTGAGGCACAGGGTCACAAGTAGGAAGTGGCCCCCAAATCATGCTGGGATGATAAACTTAGAGGGTCTGATTTCAGAGCTCATCCTCTTAACCAGAATTGCCTGCAAAAGGGGTTAACAATCCCTATCTTGTAGAATTTGGGAAAGGATTAAATGAAGTGTTTATTACTTTGATCCAATGCTTGCCACCGAGTAGTTGCAAGTCAAACGTCTCTTCTCTTCCCATCCTTTCTTTTCCACGGATGACTTGCGTCTCTATGGGAGGTTGGACATTAGGCATTTATGTGATTTTTCTTGATTTCTTCCTATTCTTGCTAAAATAAATATCAGAACAATGTTGTCTTATCGGGGATTAAGCACCCAACTTCACCTTGGGAGATGAAAGACCACCAAATCTGTATATAAAACAAGCAAAAAAGAAAAATCAATCTCCCGTGCAGACACAATTTCTCTTGAAAGGTGACACAGTCCTTTAAAAATAGCTATGGGCTCCATTGTGCAAAGACAGTGACAGAGACTGACAGCTTTTAAAGAGGTGTAATGTTCCCAGGCAGCCGGCTAACGTGGCGCAGTCAGATAGAGATCAGTCACTCGATCCGGGGGAGAGTGCTAAAAGTTAGAGGTTAAGCTGCTATGTTCTTATTTCTAATCAAACTTCAACACCATGCTTCGGCCGCCTGCAGTCCCTAGAAGGAAATGGTAAATTATTGACAGGTTCCAGCCCAGGCTCCCAGGTGCTGTTCTTCCTGGTTGTGGGTCAGTGCTGCGTCCTTCCTGTGTCACACCCCCATGAGAGACTCCCAGCGCTCTCCATGGATGCTGGCAGATTAAAGGAAAGTGACAACCTAGGCAGGCACCCTCTGCTCTCCTAATGAGACAACAGAGAGGGACAAGGATCCTCAGTACAAACTCTACCAGACAAGTTCTTTCAACATATTAACTTGACACAGAAGAGGCTGTTCTGGAGTTCAGTGGTCATCTGTGCTACTGAGTCCTTTTTCTTAGGAACCACAAGATTTGGAAGACAAGTCATGCGATTTAGGCATTTCTTCCCCCACTGTTGGAGGCAGAGGTGTACTAGGTATATTGTGTTTAATAACCAGCTTTCTGGAGGGTAGAAAAGTCTTGGTTTATAGCTGTTTCCAATTTCCCTGGTGTAAATGTTTCCACCATGGGGCTGATTCCCAGCTAACAATATGAAGTCACTGGATGTGGGGTTAGAGTGTAGTGTACACAGTCAGCTTTCGTGGCGTGAACAATCCTGAGCTCTTCTCATTAAAGAGTAGACAGTTATGATCCTATCTCTAGGGCAAGCCAAGCCCTTATTTCACTCCTCTGTAAAGTGGATCTTGCCTCTTTTCTGCAATTTGATGGAAATTCCCACACCACTTGGAGAACAAACAGAAAAGTCAAAAAAACATTGCTCAACTTTGATGTTCTACAGGCTGTAACAGCTTGCCCCTGGCCCCTGAAGCTCCTGGTTATAAAGTAAAAGAATTTAAATTGGTCAATTGCTGTTTCAGAGAAGTGAGAGATTATTGACCCCAAGCTTACAGGTATCTACACATGATCTCATCATGCGATGCCTCATTGCAGTCCTAACAGATCGTGTTGTCACTTCCATGTTAAAAAGAATGAAACAGCCTCAGAGAAGCCACTGGCACACAGCCACAGGACTCACGAGTGGTTTGATCTCATGTTTGTCTTGCTCCAAAGCCATGCTTTTGTTTACTACCATGTCCCACCCAATCCCAGGAGGGCCTCATCCAAGGACACACAAGAGGCTGCAGGTGGGAGACAGGCCAGGTGAGATCCCTGGGACAGCTGATACAGAAGGATAGCAGACCATGAGGCAGGAAAGAGGTGGAAGGGTTCAGAAAGATGAGGTGTGCGATCGAGATATGTGAGCGTCCATGATCACAGGCATGGGGCAGAGACAGGAATGTGACCAGACACCTCTTCTGCGGACAGCTCCCTGTGTCCTGGGACAGCCAATATTCCAAAAGTTGGGAAGCCTTTCCTTGTGGGGATCTGAAAGCCACCCCACCCTCTTCCTCCCTCTGCTCCCATTCTTCCCTCCCTGAATAGCAGCCCTTCCCGTATCATGAGTTGCTGATCCAACATCCTATGCGCTTGTCTCCTTTACTGCCCAGCTTGCCCACATGTGAAGCAGTTGGCTGTTGCTCCATCATCACTGTTTCATACTCTGGAATCTCTCCTGAATACCAATGTCTCTTTTAGGATGCAAGATGAGAACCGGGTGTCAGGATACTGATGTGGTCCTACTCTGCTGTACCCATCCCAGGAGAAATCTGGGGTTGATTTAGACCATTATTTAGTTATTACCCAAATTCCACTCCTTGGCTGCATACATCCCAAGGACAAGAATTGCAGCCGGCCTTGTTCCCCAGCACACCCCACCCCCTAGAAGGTCAGACTAGAGCTCATTAAGCATGAGATCGATGTGGTTGACTATATGATCTGGTCAACTTAACAGATGGTGTATTAGACTATCTTCTCTTCTAGGATGTTCTTTAGCAAAAAGTGATCTGAAAACACCAGTGTCCTATCAAGGAAACTTTTTGGTGTGCATCTGAACTTCCTGTTAAGGTGCTTTTAGCAAACACTTCTGTAAAAGCTGCCAAAACTGATACCACCAGATGTGTCCTTGTGTCTGTCAGGGTAAAGGGCAAGAAGGCAATCTGGTTTAGGAAAGACAGTGATGGCATCTAACAGAATTCTGATTTAATTCTTAATTTTCAGGGTAATAAGGAACGTGTGTGCGGGATCTGTATGCAGAGAGCAGGTTGGGAAGTCATAATTCCATACTCTTACTGGGCTCAGAATGTGCACGGCTCCTTCCCACGGCCAGCT
This sequence comes from Perodicticus potto, assembly GCA_963574655.1. Lineage (NCBI taxonomy): Eukaryota > Metazoa > Chordata > Mammalia > Primates > Lorisidae > Perodicticus > Perodicticus potto. The sequence continues at coordinate 119,487 of CAUYRH010051885.1, forward strand.
CCCAGGCACATCTGTGACTCTGAGCCCTGGCTCCTCTCCTATCTTGGCTGTGCTCTATTCAGGCCTGCCTAAAGAAGTGCACCTTGCAGAGGGTGTGGCTTCCTCCCAGCCCTCTAAATCTGTGACCTTTCGGGGACAACCAGAGGTGTACTGACTTTCATCAGGGCATTGTCTGTTCCTGCTGGGAGAATCCCGCTCACATCAGAGCAGCCTCTGCAACTCCCTCTTGGCGCACGTAGGTCTCGGACTCCCCTAATATGGGGTCCAGAGCAAGAATCTGAGAGGAGATGGCTGACTGGGGCTATATTGACGAGGCATTCTCGTTTGATAACAACAAAGCCAACAGTGCTTAAAAGTTAGCATTCCTCATCAGGAGAGTTGGCATTCAATGCCTTTCTGCACATCTGGCATGTATAAAGCCTTCATCTACATTTGGTCCTCATAACAGTGTTAGCAACTTATCCAGGTCCTGTGAGCAGTAGCTGAGGTGAGATTCACCACTCCACCTGCACAAGCCCCCAGGGACACTCACGCTGCTCCCTACCCTGCCTCAGGGCCACTTGGTGCTAGCTAGGTCCTCTGAGGTTGGGCAGGATCACATAGCTCTACTGGGCTGCCTTCTCCCAAATGAACGTCATCAAAATTAAAAATAATCACAGCTTGGGGATCAGTGAGCAGGCAAGGTCAAGGGTCGAGCTGCCTGCCACATTCTCGCCTGTTGAAGGTCAGGCTGATGTACCTGGGAGCAAGAGCTGATCCTGATGACTGTCACCCTGCAGCTGCTGGGGTGGGGAGCACTCTGCCTGCACACACACACACAGACACATACATACAAACACAGACACACAGACATACACACACATGCACGCGCGCACACCCTCACTGCTCCCAACCCAGGGCCCAACCAAGCAGCAGCATCTGCCTTCTCCAGAAGGCCCAGCTCTCATCACACCTCCAGATCAGCTGTTGGTGGGAAGAACTCTGGGCCCACTGCCCCTTCCTCGGTAGGCTGTGCCAGGGAATGACTGCCTCTCCTTCCTTCCACATCCCAAGAAGCACTGCTGGTAGTGGCGTGACACTGTCCACAACTTGGCCATCCAAGGACCTTCACATTGTCCAAGAGCAGTGCTCGTTATGTTGTACTGCGACCAAGTGTCCTGCTGGAAGCCCCAACCTAGAGCAGGTTAGCTACCAGGCATTGGTCCTAGCTGAGGGCGGTGGAGCCCATGCAAAGGAGAGATGTCCATGCTTTTCATGGAGCTCATAGGCCCTCCAATGTCTGACTCTGGACAAAAAGGAAAATGAGCTCTTCTTCTGTGTCTAGCACAGGAGACCTGCTATTCACTGACCCACCTGCCACTCCCTGAGCAGTCACTGTACAGCCCCTGGCCACAGCCAGTTTCCTTACTCAGTAGTGAGGAATACAGACATGGCCTCAGCCATCATGAAGCTCAGAAGCAAAAGCTGACGTTAATTAGGAAAATCACTCCAGTAACCATAGTGAGCCAGCGACACCCTCGCGGCCCAGGTAACACCATGCACGGGAGACTTTCAGGGGTCTACAAAAAAATATTTTGGTTTAAATTTCTTCTAAAAGGAAAAGAAAAAAATGAATATGATAAGAATGCTTAAATAATGATGAACCCAGTCTGGACTACATTTACCTTTTGACCAATTGTCAAATATAATTTTTATTACTTTTTATTGGAGAAAGAGACCCACTATTGCAAGAATGCTTGGGGCCCAAGAACAGCAGGACACGGCCTTGAACTGGGTGCTGTCGGGATGTTATGAGGGTGGACAGAGTACTGAGGGTCACGAAGGCAGCCCTGCCAACATAGTAATCATACCGAGAACCGGTGGGAAGTGGGAGTTACCAGGGGTCACGAAGGCAGCCTTGCCAACGTAGTAATCACACCGAGAACTGGTGGGAAGTGGGGGTTACCAGGGTCACAAAGGCAGCCCTGCCAACGCAATAATCACACTGAGAACCGGTGGGAAGTGGGGGTTACCAGGGGTCACGAAGGCAGCCCTGCCAAGGTAATAATTACACCAAAAGCTGATGGGAAGTGGGGGTTGCCAGGGGTCATGAAGGCAGCCCTGCCAACGTAATAATTACACTGAGAACCAGTGGGAAGTGGGGGTTACCAGGGGTCACAAAGGCAGCCCTGCCAACGTAATAATCACACCGAGAACCCATGGGAAGTGGGGGTTACCAGCAGAAGGAGGGCTATGTTCTGGGCATTTGGAGCAGCTCATACAAAGATCCTGTGGGGAAGGAAGGAGCTGAACAAGGTGGAGACAGAAAAGCTCAGGGACTTGGAGGTGTGAATCTGTAGGGAATAGAAGGTGTGAAACTGCTGGGAATACAAGTTGTGAATCTGTAGGGAATGTGCCCCAGGCTGCAAAAATGGGAGTCACAAGGTTGAGGATGGGGAGCGCAAGCCAGGAGGGCAGGGAGAAAGCCTTGGGCTTCCCTCCATATCAGACCATGCAAAGGAATGTTCTATAGCATAGGAGTTAGTAAAACACTGAGGCCGGAAAGGCTGCAGGGCTGGCTTCTAGGACCAGGCAACCAGATAGGCTGTCTCAAGACACCCGAGAAGATGATCGCGTGACCTGAACATTTCTTCCTTGTTAATTAAGATTGAGAACTTGGGAGAAGAAGTGAGTTTTGAAGAGCCATGTTGGCTACAGTATTAGATGCCACAGGTGCATGAGTGTGTGCATGCATGGGGTGTGTGCATAAGTACATGTGGGCATGTGCACACGTATGACAAGTGTGAATGCATGAATTTGTGAGTGTGCATGAGTTTTCATGCATGTGTGTGTGTCTATGTGCATATGTGTGTGCATGTGTATGAACACATATGTATGGGAAGATATGCCCCCAGAAGAGAATCAGAGACTTAGAGAATTCCTTAGAAATACTAGTTGGGGAAAAAAGATTAAGAAGGCATTTTTTCTGGTTGACCAGCATCTTAGTTGGAGTTTGTGAAAGTTCAGTTCAGAAATGGCTCAGTGAGTAGGACGCCGGCCCCATATGCCCAGCCTCGGCCGAACTGCAAAACAGGAAAAAAAAAAAAAAAATAGCTGGGCATTGTGGCAGGCGCCTGTAGCCCCAGCTACTCGGGAGGCTGAGCCAAGAAAATCGCCTAAGCCCAGGATTTGGAGGTTGCTGTGAGCTGTGTGACGCCACAGCACTCTACTGTGGGCGATAAAGTGAGACTCAGTCTCTACAAAAAAAAAAAAAAAAAGAAAGAAAGAAACTTCAGTTCAGAAAGACCCTTTTCTCTTTGGGGGAATATGGACAGAGGGGTGCTGAAGACTTAAGACCCTGCCATGCCACCCACAGCCTCTCTGATGTGGTAGTCATGGACTGCCATGGTACTTTCTTTGGTTTGTCGTTCATATTTTCTACCTCCTGGAGACTAGAAACAGCTTCAGTTTAGATTACAAAGCATTGTCTTTGAGTTCCTACTGTGTGCTTTCTCATGTAACTATCAAAACCAGAAAGGACTTATTCCAAGGAGGAGGCAGCCAAAGCTCAGGCAGGTCAAACAGTAGTGGCAAGCTCATGTCCTCCAACAGCAAATTCCATCTCCTTCTCCAGCTGCCCACCTCACTGTGGAATCCCATACGCATGAGAGGACCTCTCTTTAACTGTCACTGGACGCCAGTGGGCTCTGCTCATCCTACCAGGCCAAGACTCTGCATCTGGTGAAACTCAGGCCTCAGCCAGAGCCGCACCTCTGCTGTCCACCAACTTCAGCCAGAGATGTAATTCTATTTTAAGAATGTGGGATGCGTTTTTCAGGAGGGTAGGTTGAGAAACACAGGGGAGACAGGTCCAAGCACTGCCAAGGCTTGCGGAGGTTTCCATAAGGATCTTTGAGAAGATAGACTTTGAATTAATTGTTCTAAAGTAAGGATTACTTGAATGCCCTTGAAATGGTTGAGGGGGAAGAAAGTAATCTTATCAAGAAAGGATAAATCTTTTCTATTTGAGCCAACTTTGGTTTTAAAATGTTATGAAACAACTTCTGACTATTTCCCAAACAGACTTCTTTTCTTTTTCTTCCCCCCACCCCCTTCCCCAGAATATTGCCAGCTCTGGGGTTTTCTATCTGGGTTTTTTTTTTTTCTCCTAATCTAATACTCTCCAGATTTCTTACACATATGATTTGTTTTGTAGAGTTTTCTTCATATATGTGTGTGTGTGTTTTCACTAGAATTCAGTTCCTGTTAATTTTGAGATAGTGTTATCTTTTCCACAGTTCTGGGCAATAGAATGGCATGGAATTCCCACTCAACGTGGAGAGGACCTAATTAAAATGCACTTAGGGAGGATGGTTTGTTCTCAAGGACAGTTTTCCCTTGGACCAGTGTCATAAAATGGTGCATGGCCTTTGCCCTTTTCCCTCTTCACTACCTGCCCCTTTTGTTAATTGCAGCCAACAGGATTGCTGTGATGCTTGCCACCCTTCCTCAACTCCCAAATCCAACTTCTGAATCATCAGTACCAGACTATATCTTCCCTACCGCTGTCTCCTGAATCTCAGTACTTTTCATCCTGCAAAGGTCAGCTATTCTCCCCTCCACTGGGTAGTGTTCCTCGTTCCATCCTGCCCACCCTCCTACCTCATCCACAAGGTACAGTGTTGAGTACCTGCCTGTCACTGGTACATGGAATGGTGATACACATACAGATTCCAGGACTCCTTTTCCCCATGGCTTCTCTTGTGTCACTCTCCCATTGTACCCTTGACCTTGGGCATTGCCTGCTATATGCCTCTGCCCCACTCAAGGCCTTGACATGCTGGCCTTCAGAGTGCAGGAATGCCCGGAAAACCCTGAAGGACAGCCATGGGTGTTAACAAATGATCATCCCCACCCACAAGATGCTAAATAAGAGTTGGGGTTAACTTTATTTTCCTTCAGCGATCGCAAGAGTTAGTTAGGGCCATTGTCTGAATGATTTTGATTTAAGTCCTGGCAGGTCCTAAACAGACCTGTCTAATCTCAGCCAAGATTGGAAGGAGAGGCAGAAAAATAAGAGTGTACCCGCCCAGGGCTGTCAGGAGACATAACCAGTCCAGGAAGACTAGGCTCCTAGCAGGGTCTGATGTGACAGGTGCTGCTCGGACGACTCTCCCTGCCAGCTCCTCTCACACCCAGTTCCATTGGTTTGGGGGATAACATTGCATACAAGCTTTGGGCCATCAAACATGTGGGGACTGGTACTCACTCCACACCAAGTGTCTGATGACTTCAAAATACTTGAAAACTGTTGAAGAGTTTAGATAATTTATACATGGCACTTAGATACTCACGTATGATCCCAGGGTCAGAAAAGCCTGGTATTTGTTTTGACTCTGATATTTCAGAACTCTGAATTGTGAATTATAATAATGACATACATTGTGCTGATATTTCATGCTTCCGGCACGACATCTGCGTGATGCTGATTCTCTGTCTATTGCAGTGGTTTGTAGATAGAGGAAATTTAACACCCCCCCAAAATAAAAAAAATTTGACAATGTCTGAAGATATTTGTCACAAGTGATGGGGTGCTGTTGGCATCTGACTAAACATCCTACAATGCACAGGACAATCCCCTACCCTCGAGACTGATCCGGCCCAAAATGTCCACCGCACAGAGGCTGAGGAGCCCTGCTCTGTTGGTGTGGCTGAAAGCTGGGCACCCGGCTTCTGCTTGCTTCACCTCTCTTTGGCAGAGTGATCTTGGTATTGGCTGTTTTTTGAATCTGTTAAAAAAAAAAAAAGAAGATAAGTAAACTTAGCTGTTAAAGTTGATATGTAGCATAATTCCTAGCACACGGTGCTCCAAGAATATTTGCCAAATTATTGTAATTCCTGTAATAATTCTCCGGCTTAGAGAATTATTTGGGCAGTTCAGAAACTTCTCAAAGTCCCACAGCTGATAAAGGGCAGAATCAGGAATCAGCTCTCCTCCCGCCTGTGAGCCACGATGCTCCCTTAGTCCCAGCTGAGAACCAACATGGAGACCAAAGTGCCCTAGGACACCCTCTGTCATTCTAGAAGGAGTGGAGTATGTGGTATTGCTAAGAAGTCTTATCATGACCAAAAGAGGTAAAGAGAGTCTCTGCGTGATGTTATTCTCGGGCAAGAAGAGGTTGGCCCTAACTCTTGTGAAGCTGAAAAGATGACTTAATTCTGAGTTGCGGGTGTGGTGGCCTCAGCCTGTTGGCAGGACATTCTGTGACTCAGTCACTTTCCCAGGTCCCCTAAGCAGGTGCCTCCTCCTACTAAGAAGCAGCCCATATCCCTGGCTGCCCAGAGCTCTGGGAAAACACTTTCCAGGCAGCTCAGATCCGGAGGCAGGAGCCAGGGCCAAAAAGAGAGATAGTGTCATCTTAACGGTGACATTTCCATCACTGGACAGTGTCCCAGAGTGCTTACCTCGGGGTGTGAAAACTGAGCAGCTTGGCATTTTCAGTGGCATTGCGCTGTCTTTCCTGGGGTAGCAAAGTAAAGGAGGCCACACCCTCGAGGAAGCCCGTCCACGGCAGACCTGCCCAATGCCCCAGCAATGCGTGGAGGCCACAAGTGCACACCCGCCTGCCCGTTCTGGGCTGTTGCCTCACGCTTATCACTGGCATATCAATTCCTGCCACGTGCCCTGGCCGCTGTGGCTCCAGAAACTGACAAAGTCTTAGAGATTTCTTTTAAAAAGGATTTTGTGTTTCCAAACTGAATCTACATTTCCAAGGTTCTGGAATTCAGAGGTCCTGACTTTCTGTACCTCTGAAATTCCAGGAACCCTGGACCATTTTTCAAGGGGATGGCAGCTCTTGAAACCACAGTTAGGCCACTCCTGGGTTCCTAGTGCCCTGCCATGAAAACCAAAAGAGCAGTAACAGCAAACACTTTCCCCTCAAGCCTGGAACACAAGGGTGTGGGAGGGGCCTTTTTAGATGGCCTGAAGATTTTTGTGCAAACACCAAAGCAAGAGGCATTTCTCATTTGGTAGAGAGCGGCCTCCGCTCTGTACCAACAGTGTCGAACCCTAATACACCTCTCTGGGGGCCACGGCTGCAGACAAGAGGTGAGCACAGCCTGCCCCCTGTTTACCTCTGCAGTCCTTCGACAGATAACACAAGAGGCCTTTCCCAAGGCAGTGGAATCCGCAGGGAGGGTGGTCTGTTTCCCAAACAAGGATGTAATTATGAAGTAGCATTTCGTGTTAGCATGACTCTTGTTATGACAGCTGAGAGAGAGGTGGGGCGAGGGTCAGGCTTCCCCAGGGAGGTAGCCAGCTAGTCTGTGGGACCCTTGAGTCTGGAAGCTACAAGTGAAAAAGCAACTCGGGCCAGGCCTGCTCAGATGGTCTGGGTTTCCCTTTGAGCACAGGGTAGGGCTCAGAGATCTTGTGTCCCCACACATCACTGTCAGGGCTGCCTGCTGTGATACACAGACCCAACGTTTAGATAGCTTAATACAGGGCATTCAAAAGGTCATCCTTAAAGTCACTATACCTAGGGAAGGTGGGAAATTATAGCTAAATGTACTTTATTTACCAAATACTTGTTTCAAAATTTTACAAACTAGTTCCAAAATATCTTCTATTGGTTGGTAGCCTCTTCGTAAAATTTTGTAATGAATCGTTTATAAATAAAGGTACATTTAGCTACAATTTCTCACTTTCCCTAGGTGTGGTGACTTTTTGAGTGGCCTCTGGAATACCTCGTCCCTTCCAATTCGTATTTCTTGCTCTCTCAAGGCTAGAGCACCTCGTTCAGCTGACCCTGGGGCAGGTCCCTGTGGGGTCTCCCCCATAGCTGGGGTCTCAGCGGCCCAAGCTCCTTCTACCCTGTGGCTCTGCCCTCTGCTCTGTTCCTGGAACACTGTCCAGCCCATTGTCAGACGGAGAAAGAATAGACAGGGGCAGTGGGAGGTGTTAGGGCTCAGGCCTGGAGGTGACACATATCACATTTGCTCACAATCCAGCACTCAGTCAGATGACCACGTCTAACCTCAAGGGAGGCTGGGACATGTTTCAGTCACATGCTTAGAAAGAAAAGAAAGTGACTTGGTGAACAATTAGCAGCAATCTGCCACCGTGTCATGCATCGGGCTTTAGAATTCTTCGTATCCCCAGCCAGAGAACCCAATCCCATCCCTGGGATCAGAACTCTCTTGAGGTGGAGAGATCTTTAAGTCAAGGATTGTTTTAGAGGACTCAGTGACTCTGGGGCCAATTGCTAACTTGGCACAAAGTGGACTTGTTAAGTGTAAGTTAACTCATTCCCGTGTTCATTTATTTCACCAACAAACATGCTCATTTTAGGACCCCAGTGTAAGGGGGGAAAAAAGAACACAGTCCCTGCTTTAACAAATCCTCAGTGGAATAGAGGAGAGGCCACATTGTCATTGCAGGGGGATGACAATGGCTGTGAAGAAAGTGGAAAGAGCCTGGGGGAGCCAGGGCTGGGAGGTACCCACACAACTTGATTCAGGCTGAGGCAATCATGAGATGCTTCTCAGAGGAGGAGACTGTTCATTGTGCCTTGAAGGAAGAAAGCCAATCAGATTTCAGTGGCAAGGAGGTTTAAGGACGCTGTGCTTTGGTGGCGGAAGGGTCTGTGCACAGGCAGGCTGCCCAACTGTGAAACAGACCTGACCCAACCTGTCTCAGGTTGCGTGTTAGTGATTTTTTTACTCAGAGTAAAGCCAGAAATGGATTGAAAACAAGGTAACCTTAACATTTGTATTCTCATATTAATTTGAAATTAAAAAAAAAAATGGGTTGTAAGGTGGTCCTTTTCAAAACCGGCAATGACCTCATTCCATTGTCCTGGTAAAAGAGAGAAGGGTTTGGGGGTTGGAAAGAGATGTAACTCCCTGACCAGATGAGCTTGGGGACACTTGGGGGCCTCCACAAGTCAGAAAGGATATCAGGGGTTCTTTGGAGGATATAAGGTCTCAGGAGCCAAATCACAGGTGAGCAACCTTGGCCCCCTGTTAGGAGTCTGATCTGGGAGTGAGTGGGACAGATTACGGGCTTTAGACCCAGGCAGACTTGGTTTCAATCTCAACTGTGCCCCTTTCACACTGGGAGTCTTTGGATAAGATAGAGGGTCTCCCTGAGCCTCTGCTTCCTATTCTGTAAACTGGGTTAGTAACCCTGCTGGACTCTGAGGATTAAGTGTGAACACCTGAGGCATAGTGACCATTCAACAAAGGCTAGGGGCTGCTCTTTGGAGCAGAGGCAGCCAATTACCATGTGTGGGGGGCAATGCAGGGCTAAGCTCAGGGTGCTGGGGCAAAAGTGGGGTTGTGTGAAATCAGTGTCACTGAATCTAGGGCATTGAAGTCAACTAGTTAGGTCACAGGAGCATTTACCTTGCCTCTCAAGTTGTAGAACCTTGTCATTTATACTCATGAAAGTGAATTGGAATATCTGGCCTGACTCATTTTAGGACATTTTAAGAATCACCAGAGTGATGTGCCATCAGAATTACCAGAATTGCTTTTCCTTGCGGAGGAGAATCAGTTATCCCTGTAACCCACTGTCACCGTGTAACCCCGCTGATGAATGTCACCCGCCCTGAATGGTGCTTTTGTTTCTCTGTGGTTGAAGTTTGGCCTGATATTATAGGGACACTTTGAATTCTTCAAAGAGTAATTCTTACTTACCTTTTCTCCTCTTTTCCCCTTCAGGTTCAACCCCTTTTATCACACTAAAGTGCCAATCAATATTGCAAGATAGATGTTACATCTCTGCTTTTTATAACATTACTTGTCCCAGAAGGGACACTGTATCTTTAAGGAAATGGACCCCGTATCCTGTTTCTGAAGGATTAGAACTCTTTAAAGAGACAGAAGAGGCTGTAAACCCCGATCATATTCTTATTCTCTCTTCATTATCCTGTCCACTATCTATCCCTGCTGAGTAAATCTGGTTGTGTGTTTCTCCAAAGTGGTCATAAGAAGAAATTTATTTACTCCGCTTTGCACTGGAGGGGCATTACTGAGCTTCAAGGCTCTCCGAAGTAATAAAGATTTTGCAGTGTGTGCAAAAGGAGCAGAAATTCAGAACTTCTTTCCCCCTCTGAGGTCGTTTGGCCAGCCAGAGGGGGAGTCACTTCTCATTTTCTGACAGGGTTTATTTCTGTAAGATTTTCCAATTAGCAGGAAAAGGTCACACTAATGTTGGTGCTGGGTAGGAGAAGAGGATTGAACTATGCAAATAGAGACATCCTTGAAAGGACAATATTAGAAAAAAAGTAAAGAGTGGAGTTCCTTCATTTTCCAATTTAAAAATTATACGGATACATGTGTATATACGGTGATGTATACACATCCCCCCACCTCGCCGCCTTCCACGAGGTGGGAATAAAGGTGATTGCATTTGACTAGCTGTTCTTGTCTGGGACAAAGGACCCTGTGCTTCCCGATTCAAACCACTGGGGAAGATGGCAGGTGATGGCAGGCGATGGCAGGTGACGTGGGTACCTAAGGCATGAGTCAAGGCGATCCCAAGTCCTCAAGCCTTGGCACGCCTGGACAGGGAATGCAAATCCACAAAGCTGCATCTGGCCTCCCAGCACAACCTCTCTGGACCTTGCTAATGGCCGGACCGTCCCCAGCCCCGCGCAGCTGCCTGCCAGCATATCATTTTTAAACCCGGCTCAGATCTTTCACTGACACTTCCCCTGCTGCCTTTGTTCCCTGCTCTGTGCGTACGAAGCACAAGAACTTTTCTCGGTAATAGGGAGGGCTGGGAGCCATGTCAGGGAAGATATACTCCAGCCGTGCTGAGGACAAAAGTCACAGATGACCATTAAAACGGATCCAGGGGACAGCTTCACTTTGAGTTTGGAGTCGGTGCTGGTTGTCAACTCTAACGTGTTAGCCCAATGGCCCGACCGAGATCCCTGGCACACTGACTCTCACACACTGCTATCTGTGCCCACAGAGCACGGCCCAGGGGGTGAGCAGGTGGGAAGGCCGTGGAGAGAGGCCTGGGCTTTGCACGCCCTTTACTCTAACATCTGTATGCCCACACATTTGTGCAGCTGCCGTCAAAGGTGATCATCCTCCAGCAAGGATCCCTCCACCACACAGATGTTCCGTTTTGCTGCAGGGAGCTCAGCATTCACGGGGAACACTCCGAGCACTGATCCCCAGAGCTGGATGAAGGGGCGTTCTCAGGGTCACACAGCTGCCACCTTCCTGAGTCTGGGTTCAGAACCAGGTGCTTTTGCCTTTGCTCACTCCACTCAGTTACCTGTGCCGTTGGTCTGACTTTTAGCCTAAAAAAATAAAACTGGTGGGGAGATTTTGACAGCAGGTTAAATCTTATGAAACATCCAGAAAACCATTTACCATTTTCTCTAGGATGTAAGTAAAATTCTGCAAAAGGATGGTATTGGGGGTGTTTAAAAATCAGAAATGTGCAAAAAGATTTTGAACTTGCTCAAAGTGACATGTCTGTTGAGTGCTGGCTGTTTACAGTTTCTGGTGTAAATACACAGTGTAACCATGAATGTGGGTAACAGGACACGGAGATGACCTAAAATGACACCCATACTCTCTTGGTAGCATTCAGATCTGCTGCAATGCTTGTTTTTGCCTTTAATAGTAAGACAGAAACTGTCCACCCTCAGCTTGAAAATCCTTCTTCCATCCTTGAAGTTGAAGACTAATGCCTCGGAAGGCATTATTTGGATTTCAACATGAAAGAGAAAGCCTGTTTTTTTCTTCATTGCTATTAAACAAAGAGTGACCCATTTATTTTTCTCTGTTTTCAGAATATCGTTTCTTTGTTATAGATTAGCAAGTATGTATTGTAGCCAGTTCTTGACCCTGTTTTTTCTGCTAACAAATGGAGGTGGGAAAGAGAGTTACAAAGCGTGAGTCCCGCCTGGGCGGGGAGGGGGCACACTAAGTTTAAGTTCTAACCTGAGTTTCAGACTCCATTCATAGCAGAATGAAGTTTACCAAATTCAAAAGCATTTCTTGGAGGCCATAATCATAGCTAATCAAAGCAAACAAGCAAGTAAACAAATAATGACAGCACTCAAACCAAAGCAACCTAAATGTCCACCAACAGGCAACCAGTTAACTAAAGTCTAAAATGGAATACTATACAGCCATTATAAAGCACCTTGAAGAAATATATTTAGTGCTGTTTTTAAAAAGATAGTTTTCAGAATACCAGCTTATTTTCTCTCTTCTCCTTTTTTAAAAAATACATCATTATTTTAGCACATTTTTACTCCCATTAATTTTGGGACAAAGTTAGATGAAATGAGAAGAGTCATACAAAATTGGTTTTCAGTAGAGTAATAATAGGTGACCAGATGCTAGGTGGCAAAACAGTGGGCAAGATCTGGGAAAACACGTTGTGTTTTAGACAGATAAAGTAAGATATAAATGTAACGAGAAACAAAAAGACTAAAAAATTTGTTCAGTAGATTGGAGAAAATCAGGTATAAGTAAAAATAATAATGGTCCAAGTATACATTTATTGTTCTCTTTCTATGTTCACAGCATGATTCTAAGTCATTTAATTAAATTGGGACATTCCTATTAATATTTCTTTTGTAAATCTAAATAAACTGGGGCAGAGAGAAGCAAAGTTACTTGCCCTGAGGTCTCACGGCAGCCTAGCAGATGTGGAGAATATTCCTTCTTTTTAATTACATTCTCAACAAAAGAATATGGCACAATTTTATAAAAAATTAAGATGAGGATTTGCCTCTCCAGATGTGACGAAATAGAAGGCTTCATTTCGGGTCAGTCCTATCTCGTTGGGATGATTCCTCAATTGAGCAAAGACATTGGCAGTGTGTGTTAAAAAGGCAAAACCCTCAGACCAGATGCACCTGATGTAAATAAATGAGGGCAGCTGGAGTCCCACAAACCCGTGTTCTAACAAGCCCCTAGGTGACTCCAAAGTAGTCAGTTGTAGTTTGGGAAGCATTTTGCAAGGAAAAGATTTGATCTGAGATGCTTATTATACCGATAACTTCCAAGCCCCTCCTCTAGACATTTGACTCAGTTGGTCTCAGATGAGACCTGGGAACTTATGTTTAGAACTCAAATGACCCCTCCCTTGGCCTGGCTTGTCTGGGACTGATGTATGCTGTTGTCGAAGCATGATTATTAATAGCACTCCCTTTCAAGCTCAAAATCATCCCCGTTTGGACAATGAGATATATGACTAAGTGAGACTCCAGGAGACTCATGTCAGCAGGACAGTTTGGCCATCACATCTCTGAAAAAATATCAGCGACTTGGTTCTGATCTCCTTTTGTCACGTAGCCTTATCCACGTAGCCTCAGGCAAGGCATTTAATCTCATTGGAGCCTCACTTTCCTCATCTGCAAAACAGGTATAAGGATTTCTTTTCTTTAATTAATTAATTAATTTATTTATTTGTCTATTTATTTTTTGTTTGAGAAAGAGTCTCACCTCTGTTGCCCAGGCTACAGTGCTGTGGCATCAGCCTAGCTCACAGCAACCTCAAACTCCTGGGTTTAAGTGATCCTCTTACCTCAGCTTCCCAGGTAGCTGGGACTACAAATGCCCCCCCACCATGCCCAGGTAGTTTTTCTACTTTTAGTAGAGATGAAGTCTCATTCTTACACAAGCTGGTCTGGAATTCCTAGGCTCAAGCGAGTTACCTGCCTCAGCCTCCTGTGCTGAAATTGGAATTACAGGTGCAAGGCATCCTGCCCAGGGGATACAAGGACACTAACTCCTGGGCTGCTGAGAGATATAAATGCGTGTTTCATCCCTATGCTAGCGGCCGGGTGCTTAGAAGGTCTTCATCAGCTTCTGTCTAACAGGGGGTGTCAGGGAATTCCTTGGGCAGGCCCCCAGAAGCCCACCCTCACAGTTCTTCTGGACGTGGAAACCTCTGTGGGGCACAAGTGCGCACAACCAGGGTCTAGTAAACAAACATGAACGTTTCAAAGTTTTCAGAGGCCATGTAAATAAATGCAAGCATCAGATTGATTTCACCTAGGAGTAATAGCTTTGATTTTAACTGTCAGAACTACACCCCAAAGTTGTCTATAAAAAGTGTACTGGGGGAAGGGTGGGCAGGAAGAGCAAGTCAATGAACCATTTAGAAACTTCTAGACCTGTTGCCAAAGACAGGTGGATCTGCCATCCTGAGTGTAGCAGGAAGAATTCTAATAAATAATCCAAAGAGAGACATCATCCAGAGGACATTTTAAAGACCATTGATTGAAAAGTCAAGAGTTTGCTAACATTAATGGCCTTTACCACAAAATTTGCATTCACGACACTCGCTTCAGGCACGTCTCTAAGCCAAGGAAAGTATTAATGTGACACAAATAATGGTACAAACCAGACGATCTGTTTTCAACCAAAATGAAAAAAATAAGTTTCCACTTACAATTATGATTGGTGTGGTGGTGTGCATAATTTTTGTACTTTTTCGTCAACTCCACGGAACACTTCAGGGGTTATCTGCTCATATGTGGGTTTCGACAATATCATACAATTGCTGGGTTCCAAATAGGCTGGTTGGCGGTCTTTTCCAGCCTGATCATCAAGTCAGATGGTAGCACCAAAGTCCTGAGGGTCATCTGCCTATGCTACAGACCATTCGTGGAAAAATAAGGGGGAGAAAAATCACAGCACACAATCAATTTTTGTGTGTGTTTTGTTTTGTTTTGTTTTGAGCCAGTTAGATCCTTCAGGCAGAAGTTGTCATAACCTTAGATTTGTAGTACTAGGACACACACGAGGACACATTTCTGGGCTGTGTCACATTGCCCAGAGGGACGTGGATGCTCCCTCTCTCCTGTGCCACTGCCTCCTGCATGGAGGAGTCTGGACTGTTTCTCTTCTAACATAGTTCTCACCTGGCCACGGTGGCTGAGTTTCAGGCAGAGCATCAGAAGGACTTTTTTTTCTGTAAGAGCTGCACATTACTAACATCAATGAAAAAGTACCTAAGGGACATTTGCATATTTTGGCCTTTGAAGGGGTCATTGGTCCAGAGAGCAATTTAATTGTAGGAAAAAGTACTTTGGAGCCCTAGGACCCCATGAACTCTAAATGGGTTTGAATTCTGGCTCTTCCATTTACTGACTATGGGATCTGAGTTCTTTCATATTTTCTAAACCCTGGTTTTCACTTCTCTATTTTGGTTTTAAAAGACGTCCCAGTTCGAATGGTTCAAGTAGGCATCAGGAGGGTAGGAGAGTTTGCATGATACCTATTCTGCCTGTACCAGGCACCTGACTCCACACTTCACGTGCATGAGTTCATTTCATCCCCCACCAACTACAGTAAGACAGGTGAGTTTCTTATCTTGCATTGCACAGATGGAGAAACTGAGGCACAGGCAATCTGGTTACAGGTGTCTATCCTTGTTGTGTTTAAAATAAAATTCAAACATCTTGACTTGGCAACAAGACCTGGGCCCTGCACTGTGTCCTTCTGCAACCCTAGATGTGCTCACATCCAGTTCTGCACTCTGCTCTATCACACCTGGGTCCTCCGGAGACCTGTCCCTCTGCCATGATGCAGCCTTCATCCTTTAGTCCCTCCTTCCAGAAGCTTCTTCTCTTGCTCTGCACACAGCCAATTCTTCATCTTGAGGTCTCAGCTCAATCATCTCCTCCACAGAGAGCTGGCCCTGATCACCCATCCTCTGTCTCACTACTGGGTTTTTACCCTTCCCATTATGTATTCACAACCAGCTAGTTAGTTAGTTGCCTAACTGCTAAGCAGTGCTTCCCAAAGAAGAATGAGGAACAAGGGAGCAAATTTTCTCCCTAGGGGACATATGGCAATGCCAGGAGACATTCTTGGTCATCAAAACTCCAGAGGCAGGGCTTGGTGACGACTGTCACCTCCAGGACAAAGCCAGAGATACAGCTCAACATTCTACAGTGCACAAGACAGCACCACCACAAATTATCTGATCCCAAATGCCAGTACGGTCAAGGTTGAAAAGTGCTGCTGTTGACTGTTTTCCTCTCCCTGCTAGATGCCCATTAGAGAACGACATGGCCTTGACTGCTTTCCTCTCTATTAAATTCCCAGCAGTAATCATAGTGCCTGACACAGGTACTCTAAAAGGAGGTGCTAAACAACTAAATAATAAATAGCAATAGTGCTGATCCCCCCCCCACCACCACCATCATATCTTTTTAACCTAAAGAGTCACTTCTAAGTTTTCAAGGCAGGTAGGAATTGGGTGGAGAAGGTGCTGTTCTTCTGTTCTCTCCGCTTAGTGCTCTTTTTGGCCCAAAGACAGGGGCAGGCATTTGATAAAATCGCCTCCTCCTCCATCCCTGACCTCCTGCAGCAGCCGTCCACTAAGTGTTGCACTTGGCTAGAGTCCCCGTAGTAATTTGGTTAATTGGATGAACAGGCACTTTAGTGACACAGACTGGCCCTCCACCCCGCAGTCCATCAAAACTAATCAGTTGGCTGTGTTCCATTTCTCAGCAACCAACAGCTTTGCCTGGACGATGAGTAGACGGTAACTTTTTAAGTTGAAGAACTTGCTAAATAATGGCAGTTAGAAGTTGGCCAGATGCTTTCAAAGAAAAAGGGGATAAAAGAAATCCAGAGTTGGCTTTGTTTCCCCTCAAAGAGATAATCTTGTTAAGGGGATGGTGGATTAAAACTTTTCTTCCAAAGACACTGGTGGAAAGTAATTGTCTGAAAAATTATAGTTCTTTTCTCGTGCATCAGAAGTAAATGCCCAAAGCTGGTGTACCACATTCTCCCTTTATATGGTGGTTATTAGACACCTGTTATTCCATTGTGGTATGTTAAAGTCAGGCCCATCCTAACTGTAACATACCACATTAGTTAGGATAGTGCCAGCTGCTGTAACAAGTAAACCTCAAAGTTTCAATGGCTTAACACAAAATCTCTCGCTCCCCTAAAAGTTAAGCCTAAAAGCTCCTGGTTAGGAGTAGTTCTCGTCCAGGCTGTAATGCAGGGACCCAGGTTCCTTTCACCTGTTGTTTCATCCCCCCACCCCAGGACCTTAATGGCATTTGCCCTTGGCCAACAGAGGGGAAGGAGAGAATGGAAAACATATTTAATTTTTAAAGCCATGACCCCAAAGTGACACACAACACTTCAGTTCACTTTCCTTTAATGAGAACTAATCATATGGACACAGCTGTGAAAAGATCTAATAAATGTGCCCCTTCCTAGTGATAACTCCATATTGGGAAAGGGAGAACATGAGCTTTGGTGGAATGCCAGCCATCTCTACTACAGTGGACAACTCATCCACATTAACCCTGTGAGAAATTATTAGGTTTTCCCCTTTATCTTAATAAGAAAACCAAGGCTCAGATGAGCTAACCAACAGGTCCAAGTTTATGTCCTTGGCAAAAAGCAAAGTCAAGACTTGCATGTGAATAGATTATAAAACCCGTATCCTCCATCTCTCTCTCCTTTCTCTCTCCTGTCCCTCTCTTTTTCCCTTCTTCTATTTCTTCCTCTGTTTGGGGACTGAAAATTATCCCCATCAAATAATCTTTAACCCAGGGGAGATTTGTCTAAACCACACTAGGTTGTTGCTGAAGCATTCCTTTTGTTCTCAGAAGTATAGGAAACTTCTTTAAAAATGTCAGAAAAGAGCTGCTTCTAAGAGGTAAATCTGATACTTTCAACTCTCTTGTATAATAATACTTGATGTCTCGCTATCACTTAAAAGATAGAGTTCACACTCTGGCTTAGCAAGTGTCAAGTTGCCTGTGATTTGGTCCCTAAATGCCTCTCTCCTGTTCACTCAGGCTTCAAGTAGTCTCTTTTAAGACATACAATTCTTCCAAACACTTCATGTGTTCCCCTTCTGTCTGGCCCTTGCCTTCATATCTATGTTCCTCTATTGCATTCTGTGATACCAAAGCTGGCCTTGCTAGAAACTCTAAGACTAGGCGGTAATTGTCTACTTTCTTGCGTGTTTTCTCCCATTGACTGTGGGCTCTTCAGGAACTGAGGCACACACATCCTCTTTATTTTCATCTTCCCATTGCCTTGCACAGGGCCTGACACAAAACAGGTGCTCATTCGATCTGAACTGCATAAGAAAAGGGATGGAATGCTATTGAACTTCTGATGTGCATCAGAAGTAAATGGTTTCACCTCCACTGGCACTTGGCAATAGAGCTGTGATTCCATTTGGTTGGAAGTCACGGTGTTGACCAATAGTCTTGTGTTGTGCATAGCGGGGGTTTTGTAATCTATCAGAGCAGTGTGCTATCCAGGGGGGATCTTGTATAATCCTGCCCCCACCATGAGAAGGTGTTTTGTGTGTATGTGTATTGCATATGTGTGCGTTTATGTACACAACTGCTGCTTACCACTTTTGTACCTCTAACAAGCACGTCTTGACACCTTTAAAGATGGTGGAGATTGTTTGTGGGTGGAGTTGACTTAATTGCAAATAGTGTTCTATGTTTTAAGGTTGCATTTCTTTTCATGATTGGTTTGAAGATGTTAGTCCAAGAGAGCAGATTGCAAAGAAGACCACAATATCCCCAAACTTCAAAACATGGATGGATCCAGAGACCTATGACCCACTCGCTTATGTTAACAAATATTCCCAGGGCCGTGCAGCGACCATTCCTCACTCCACGTTGCACAATTGCAAAGTTTTGTATGAAGCTTTGCAGGGAGTATGCCAGAGCCTCTTTCTAAACAGTCTAATGATTTATTTGATGCCTTTGGATATTTAAGTAGTCTGCAGTATATACCAAGTGTCTGAAATGTTTATTTTTTCCTTGCTTTAATGTGTGGGACCTCTCACAACATCTTGTACACCCCAGGCACTCAATAAATATGATTTATGGAAGATGTAAATAAATCCAAGCCAGGATTATGTCTGCGTTCATTAATTTGTAGCTCCAGAAGGCAGTCCCCCTCTCCAAACTTAAGAGAAAAATCCTCACCAAATTATACAAGAAAAGAGAATGGAAAATGTTCTACTCAAGGGCCCAAATAAAAAGTCACGAAGCTCCCTGTATTAAATGCCCTCTAACGATGTTCTCGGCTTTGGAGTGTATATGCTGTGTGACCTTGGGGCAATTACTTAACCTCTCTGAGTTGTTCTTTCTTCTCAACACTGAACTGAAATGGTTAAGTGATGTCACCACTGAGCACCACAGAAGTGAGAAATAGAAGAAAACAGAACAGAGCTAAATGTGTTGAGTATTCACCACATCCTGGGAATCTGTAGGGTTATTTTCCTCCCAGAGTCCCTACGGAGGTTAATGGAATGGTTAGGAACACAGGTTGTACGGTCAAGTTACCTGGGTTCATACCCCACCTCTGCCCTTTACGGGCTGTGTGACCTTTAAGCGGGTTGCTTAAACTTTCTATGCCTCAGTTCACTCAGTTGTAAAATAAGAATGATCATTTCAGCAGTCCCCACTGGGCTGGTCTTGTAGCTCAAACAAGGTCATATGTGTAATTTATGTAATGCTACTGTGTGACAATTAATGGTACAAGTGTTTTTCATTGCTTTGATTTTCTTTTTGGATGAGATGCCTGAAGCTTACAGACTTCAACTCCATGCCTGATGTTACGCTGCTCATACCCTTGGGAGGGGGTAAGCCACAGGGAATGGGTACGAGATTTGAGCTAGTTCTGCAGCTCCATAGCCCTAGCTTCTGCCCCTATCCCCCGAGGTGTCTCTACTGTGAGGGTGGCCCCATCCTATACCCTTGAACACCAGGCTCCAGACCTGCCTGGTCTCTGGGAATTGTCTGTTTCTAAATGTGCTTAGAGCAGGAGTTCTGGTCAATTTTGGTTCTTCCTGGAAGAGCCAGACTGTCTCTATGTCCCTCTTGCCACTTCTGAGTTAAAGAAAAAATAAAACTCAAGAAAAAGAAAGAGAAAGATCCAGCAGCAAAGACCCATCCTTGTCCACGGGGTGTTTCCTTCCTGTCTTCTGCCTCCAGGGGGAATTCCTGGCTGTGGATCTGTCCTTTACTACTTACTACTGATCCTCCCTTCCTGCCTGGGACACAGGACACATCACTCTCTCCCTGCCTGCTTCTCCCTCTGTCCGATGGACCTTCCTTGGCTGATGGCAGCCTTGCCTTGGGGAAGTCCAGCTGGACTCTCCACCCCCACTGTTCCCTTGGACCACATCAGGAGAGGGTCTTTTTCTCCGACTGGTCCTTCTGAAGCTTAATTGTGTTGCACATTTCAGCTTGATTTCCCTCTTCTTAGAAACTAGTAGAATGAGCCCTCAAAGGCTGCCTGTCCATGCCAGGAATTGAGCCCTGGCAAATCAAACAGAAGCCCTCCAAAGAATGATTTGGGAGAGACATCCTTTAAAATCACCTGTTCTCCAACAGCTTCCCTAAAATCAAGATTTCTTTCTCTCTAATTCTATAGATGTTCTTTTATTTGTATCTTTTTATTGACATATAAATGACCAAAGTCATTTAAAACATGCTAATCCTGGGTGTTCAGTTTAACCAGGCTAAACTTTACAAGCATAGGACCTGCACAGCCATCAGGGGCCCCACACTTAGAAGTGACTGCTCTTTGTTTAATGCTTTGCTGTTGTCGTCCTGAAAGTCGATCTTTTTTTTCACCAATAAACCTCTCATTTTCTTTTGCATTGGGTCTTGCAAATTAAGCCACCAGTCCTCAGATCAGTGAATTATCCCATATGTCTACACTGATATAACCACTTCTTTGATCAAGATTAAAATGTGGGCCAGACATGGTGGCTCACACCTGTAATCCCAGCACTCTGGGAGACCAAGGTGAGATCGTCTAAGCTCAGGAGTTCAACGTCAGCCTGAGCAAGAGCAAGATTAGTCTTTCCTAAAAATAGAAAAATTAGCAGAGTGTTGGGGCGGGCACCTTTAGTCTCAGGTACTACTCTACTGTGAGAGTAGAGGCTGAGGCAGAAGAATCGCTTGAGGGCAGGAGTTTGACATTGCTGTGAGCTATGATACCACAGCACTTTACCCAGGGTGACAGAGAGAGACTCAGTCTCAAAAAAAAAAAAAAGATGTAAAATGTGCTTAACCCCCCCAGAAAGCTCTGGAAGGCCCTGCTCAGTCGGCGCCCCCTAGAGGTGACAGCTGTCCTGACTTCTGTCACTGGTGCTGTCTTCAACTGCAGGCAGGTGGGATGGGGGGTGTGTGTTCAATGCTCCTAGGTTCTTTTGTGCTGCAGCATCTGGAGGTTTCAACTGTGTCACACCTCAACCTTACCATTGCAAAACCACGCCACAATTTTCTGTTTACCCGTTAATGGGCTCTTGGGTTGTTTTTCTGTCCTAAGCTTTGTGGAAAAAGAATCTATGTGCAAAGCTGCTAGGGACAGTAGCACAGGTGTCTGCAGGTGAACAAACCCACGGATGTCACTTGACGGGCTGCGCCAGAGGCCAGACTTCATGTAGGGTCAGCCCTCTCCTCTCGTTTGCTGTGAACTGGGGATATTCATTCAGACAGCGAGATCTCTGAAGGGAAAGCGTACCCTACAAGAGCTCCCGGACAGGTCTCCAGGCCCCCGTGAGATGTTGGGATCTAGCATCAGATCATTTTTTTTCTTATTTTAATTTCTATGAGTGAAGATTTCCATTTCTTTTTAAAATAATATAACTGGACATCAAGTTTTGATCACATTTTCTGTGGGTTTCCCCCCCACCTATCAAAACCTGCGGAAACCAGACTGGCATAAACGCTTCCTGGGGTCTTGGCTGATCCTATGGGCACCGTCTCGGGGCCAGTGACCAGGCCTGTTGGATTGTCATGGCCTGTGGTCGTGCGCTCTTTGGTTTGCCCTTGTGATTGTTTTTTCTGCCCCCAGTAGTCCTTCTTGGTCTCCTGACTGCTTCTGATGGGCACTGAGCAGGGGTACTATGCTGGAAACTAGTACATATGAGTGTATTCAGATGAACACCCCCAGTGCCAGAGTCTGAGAGCTCGTAGTTCATACCAGCAAAGAAAAACAAGCCTGGTTCAAAAGGCACTCACAGCTGAGCCCCGAGTGATGCATCAAAGTTCTCCTGGTCCAAGGAGCTGCAGCACCATCTCCCACTGGGCTGAGAAATGAGGACAGTGCCCCCACTCTTGTGCTGACTCTCTGGGCTATCACTGACTCATCTGCCTGATGCTGGGGGAGCACCTGCTGTGTGTCAGCTGCCTGCTGGGGGGGCTGGGATCAGTGGATGAGGTGGGCAGTGAAGTGCAAGAAAACACCATGGGCTTTGAAGTCAGCAGGACCTGGCTGTGAGGCACAGCTTGGGGAAAGGTGAGCCAGGTGACCTTGGGCCAGTTACTTCCCCTCCAGTGAGGTAGAGGGTAGTGCTAGCTTTGAAGATAGACTTAGTTGCACTTGAAGCCTGGTTTGACTGCTTTCCTGA
This sequence comes from Perodicticus potto, assembly GCA_963574655.1. Classification (NCBI taxonomy): domain Eukaryota; kingdom Metazoa; phylum Chordata; class Mammalia; order Primates; family Lorisidae; genus Perodicticus; species Perodicticus potto. Next base: position 141,880 of record CAUYRH010051885.1, read on the forward strand.
TTGTGTGGGCTGGTTATTTTGGCAAACCAGGCCTCAGTTTACTCACCTGTCAAATGAAACTAGTAAGGATTTAAGAAGCTGCTATTTTTTTAATGGTGTGTTATGGAGTAAATGCTTAATAGATATTAGCTATCATATTTATTATGGTGGTCATTTTTTACAGTCTTACCTAAGGGGCTTTCAGTTAGAACCAAATGAGGTAATATGCACAGTACTGGTGAATGAATAAACATCAAGTCAGTCCTGTGCCCAGTAAATGATACACACTCAGTAAATAGCAGAATTAGAGCAAGAGGATTTTAGTTATTATTTTTATTGTTGTCTAATCATTCCCCCACAAACATGTATACCTAGCATGTGTTAGGGACTCCTATAGGAATAAAACAAAACTTCTGCCCTCATGGAGCAGGTGTACTTAGGACATAATAAACAAATTAATATACAGGGGCTATCATTATACGAGGTCTGACAATTTAGTACAAGAACTTGCCCCCATGTGCTTATGTTGGAAGCACTGTACAAACAACTCGGTGAGGTCCCATGACTTTGACACATCAGTGTCTCACAGCTGTGTTTGGTTGACGTGTGCCTGTGCTTTGCTGAGTGGCATTCATTATTGAGTGTTTTTCGGTGCTATATGATGATGGCTCTGATGGCCATTGCAGAAAACGAGTCTGAAATTGCTTTGAAAGGTGGACTAGGTGCTGGCGTCCAGGGACAGCTTCCCAGGGAGACAATTTTGAAGGTGACCATAGTGATATTCACTAATGAGGCATGTGGCATTTTTTCTAGGATGAGTTCATAGACTTAATTGTTAGCGGTCATATATAAAAATTCAAACAGCTGTATTTTTTTTAAAACGTAAAGTAGAGTGCATGATGGAGAGTGGAGGGGCAGGGTGTAGCTGTGATGGAGTGGTCAGGGAAGGGTTCTCCTGTGAGGACATAGTTAGAGCAGAGAGATGAAGGAGAGACTTAGGGACCAGGCAGGTATTGGGGGAAGAGGATTCAGAGCAAAAGATATCCAGAGCATGGGTCCTGAATGGAGGGAAGGAGATCAGAGTGGCAGGAGGTGGGAGTACAAAGAATGCTGGGGCAGATTCTGGAAATGTGAGCTGTGACGAGCTGGATTTTATTCTACAAAAGCTGGAGAGCCATGCAGTCCATTACTGAGATGCTTAAAGGATATCTGTGGCCCCATGTGGAGCACAGAGGCTGTGGACATTTGTCCAGAGCTACTGTGAAGCCCTAAGCGGTCATGGGACATTCAGGTTCCACCTGGAGCCATGTCATACCCGTTCCCACCTGCACGTCTTCCTGCATGGGTACATGGCTGATGGAAGTGGTGGTCACACACACTCCAAGATCTAGTTTTTCAGGCCAGGCAGAAGATTAAGACACATTCTGCATCGTCCCTGTGGGATTAGGTTGTGTTAGCTCTTTTATTTGTTAAGGAACTTGATCTCATTAAGGATCAACTTGCTGAATGCAAATGAATGGGAAACTGAGGCACTTCATTCCTCAAACCACCTCACTTTGTTTCCTGAAATACCTGAAGTCCTTTCCCATAGAAGCCCATAGATTAGTTTTTGTACTTGTTTTCCAGCTTTGTGTGGTCTCTTACCATTGCTCCTCACTCAGGGAGGTCAGCCTTCCTACCCAGGACTTATGATATTTTGCAGGATAAGGAAGGTGGCTTTGCAAAGGGGAAGGGGATTTTGGAGCCAGAGAGACAGGCCCGGCTCTGATTAACCCCTAACCAGACGCTTTCCTCATCTCTGCAAGCCATGTTACTTATATACCAACAAGAACAAGTCCTTTATTTATATACCAAACTGGAGTTGTTGGGGCAGGTTTCCAAGTCCAGACCTCAGGTTTGTGAGCACTGCACCTAGCTCCTTCTGGCTTCTCATTGTGGAAGCCATGTGGGTGCCTCTTTCTATTTGAGCAGGGACACAGCGCTCTCATCACAGGTTGCTCCTGCCTTGGTCTCAGTCCCTTCCCACTGCTTCTCCTCCCCACCCTCTGAGTGGCCCCTGAGTCTGAGTTTTGGGTTTGGGCCTCCTTCCTCCAACCCCTGTGGATCTACCTTGCAGCTACCCCAGCCCTGCCCATAGGCAGGGCATTCCTCAGAGCTCTCGCCTATCCTCCAACTCCAGGTTTACAAGACTCAGAGCTTATAAAATTCTTAGATTGCTAGCAAAATTATAAATGACAAAATTGCTAGGGCCTTTTTCTAGTATTTTCAAAGGAATCTATGCAAGTGGGAAGCCTTGGAACTTCAGTTTCCTTAACAAACCCACCACTTCTGGTAGTTTGTTCTCAAAACCTGAATGTGGGCTAGCGTCAAGTTCTGGTTGGAATGATTGGGCCACAAAGCCATAAAATCAGATTGCAGGCTGCATGTGTGGATTACCTTTGCCCTCTTGGAGTATAGCAGCCAGGTGAGACTTGATGCCTCCCACTTCTACCTGCATTGAGGCAGTGAATAAGAAAATGGACTTGCTCACTCGATTTGCAAAACACAAGGCACAGTTATGAGATCTTTGTTAGTAAGATTGAACTTTTGTTGATGGACTGGCTGTTTCCTGATGTATAATCTTTTTGCTGTTCCTCCTTGATGACTTAGTGTTTATTTTATTTGCGTGTCTGTTCTTTATAAAGATATGGATATTAACCAGATAACCAACATTTCCGTGTAGCAAGAGATTAGGAAAGAGAATCAAATAGGAAGTGAGAAATTTTTGAATTTGTTTGGAAGCTGCATTTAAATAGAAAGCATACTGCTCTTACTCCGATGATATATTACAGATCAACAACAATAATAATAATAGTTTTCTAAAGGTTCTTTTCTTTTCACTACAGATGGTGAGCGAAAGTCCCATGTTCTTATCATACCATAGGCATGGGGGTGTTGAGGGGGGTTTCCAGGGAGGGGGGAGTCACTACCAATGACATGAACTGCTTTCATCATATTTCCAGGTAATAGATTGTTCCATTGTGTTGCTTACTATACAGTTTTTGAAAATTTTAAGACCCTGTATGGGGATTTTGGAAAGCAAGTTTTTCAGTGCAGTCACATTTTACATCTTAGTTTTTTTCTTTACGAATTCCTCTGTTGGACACAGAAGAAGGGCTGCCAAAGTTATCAGATACCAGTGGTGGGAAATGTTATTTGCATAGAATTTTTTTTTCCTATATAAAGCTTTCTGGAAGCAAAGTTCTGATGCAAACTTTCTGGACTTCTCTAAAGTCCAGTTTGGTCAGGCCAGAGTCAGATTATTATAACCTCCTTCTGGGGCACTCACTATAGTCCACATCTTATGAGGAACTGGGTTTTGAAGAACAGTCAGCTCTGTTGCCTCTGACTTTCTTAGCACAGAGGAGGAAATAAGGTTTCCTTTAACCTAAAGTGCCTGGTTATCTGCCTGGTCTGGCCTTCCAGAATGCAGGAAGTGAAACAGGCTTTAAAAAAAAAATCTTAGCGGAAGGGGGCAAATTATAGGGCAGGGGATAGTAGCATGGAGGAAGGGCTTGCTAAACTACCCTTTTCAGAGCTGTGGTTGTTAGGAAGAGCTAAAGAGAGATAGCATGAAGAATCCACGGATGTACCTGACTCTGCAGCCAGGTATGTCCTTAGCATTAAATATAGGGTGTCCGTCAAGTTCGTGTGCAATTTACAATGTAAAACTATTTAAAATTGCACACGAACTTGACGGACACCCTATATATGGGAACACAGAACTAATAGTTAAATACCTTGGCAGAAAACTAGCCTGAGCTTAAAGCAGCAGCTACCTGGCATTCAATCAGATAGAGAGCGGCTGGAGCAGTGGAGAGAGGAATGATTCTTCAAAGGGTTCCATTTTAATTACAAGCTGGTTGGAGAGTATTACTTCCAGAACCCTCCCTGCTACCTGGGTTCACTTCCAAAATGTAATGGAGTTACATCAGCCAAATGAAAGACTCCCAAATCACAGTGACAATTTCCCTGCCCAACCTCAGTAAGCTTTGTCTTCCTAGGAGTGCCAGCTCGGCTTCAGGGATTTTAGACTCTAAAGAGAATTAGCTCCCTCCTGCCCGCCCATTGCATTAAGAAACTGGCAACAGATCAAAAATTTCAAAAATAATTTTAAAATGTGTTCACGGGGCCCCACCCCATGACTTCTGCTGTACCCCAAGAACCTGCGGGGATTTGGAATTCTCCGTCTCTACTTCCTCATGCAACCAAATGGTCTCCCTACATGCCCCAGATTGCATTTCCTTCTCTGTAGGCTGTTCCAATCACAAAATCCGGATTTTTTTTAACAGAGCTCTGATGTTCACCTGTTTGAGCTTGTACGTAATGAAGACAATTTCGGTTGGGAATACTGTCTGAAAACCTGGATAAAAATAAGACACTCTAGAGATGCAACATGTATTAGGCACCTATTGTATGCTAGGTGCTAAGACACATAAACATATCAGGCACCCATTATATGTTAGATGCTAAACATCTTCCCTCAGTGTTTCTTAATGCACACTGCAGGGATGAGAGCAACTTAATCTTTAGGGACTCCGAGTGCTGGGAAGTCATATCCCCCCACTGCACAGAGAAGGAAGCTGAGGCTGGAGGAAGTCTCAGGAATTTGCTCAGATTCTCGTATCTTAAGGAAATCTGCACCTAAGGCTAGTTGGTCCCTAACAAGGGCTGTATGGCAGTCAAACAGGGTGATGAGGAGGGAACTACTCCGCAGAGGGGATATTCACATACAAATTAACATTATTGCAAATGTGTCTGTGACTGAAGCTTCAATGTCCTGCCTTATTAGAGGGGATTCTCAGCATGTCCTCTTCAGGGTCTTGTAAAGATTAAAGGAGATAAAGTGGTCATAACATGTGGCCCCAAGCCCGAGACAATGAGGAACTTGACAAGTGACATTAGTATGATTAACAAAAATGCACTTCATGCAATAGAAGGAGAGAGGGCTCTTAACCATAGCTAAGAAAACCCTGTTTCTACCTTAGTTCCTTTGGGACCAACCTGGGTGGACCTGACTCACCTACAGCCAGATTTTCCAGAAGCTAGTTGTGTGACCTTGTCAGGTCCATGCCACGAAGATTTGTCTCTTGTCAAATAACTACTCGTGGTTTTCTCTGTACGTAGATAGTCATCCCCAGACCCATCTGGCTCTAAAAGAGGCTCTGTTCATGAGAAAATAGATGCATTGGAGAATAAAAGTGTTTTAAAAATATAAGCACACTCTGGTAACACATGTCATAAGAAAATAAATGTATTTGGGAGAGAACCAGCCAGAGAATGGGAATACATACAAGAAGCCAGGGATGGTCTCAAGCTCAGAGCTAGTCCCATGCCCTTTACTCTAGGTACCATTGAAGGGGTCTCCCCGCCTTCCCCCAGAGCTCCCATCCGAAGCCATTCTAAAGAAAGTAGGCTTCCAAAAGCCTTTTACGATTTAAAAATGTAGTCAGCTTCTGGAGAGCACCCACAGAGACATCCCTATGCTTCCTGGGCAGTGAGGTAGAGCAACGTTACATGCACACTCCAAGCCAGGATGCCTAGGTTCGAACCCCACAGCTGTTACTGACAATGCGAATTGCCTGGGGCAAGGTATTCTGAGTGTCAGGACCAAACTCAAGCTTAACTCCCTTGGGATCTTTCATCTGCTTTTCTCTCTTTTGAAACTCTGCTCCATTCCTGTTCAAAGGCTCCTATACACTGCCCTGTTTCCCGGGATGCATCACGGAGTATTGGCGATCTCTGCAACATTTCTCAGCATCCCAGCTCAGGGGTCAGGACACTGTATCCTGCGTGCCAAATCTAGCTTCCACCAATTTGGAAAATAAAGTTTTATTGGAACACAACCATGCTGCTGCTTTAATACTCTCTTTGTCGCTATTTTCCTGCTGAAACTACAGGGTGGAAGATTTGCAACAGAAATCATTTCTGATCTGCAAAACCTAGAATATTTACTATCTGGCCCTTTCCAGAAAAAGCTTGCCAACCTCTGCTCAAGTTCAGCATCTCTAACACTAATTTAGGGTACAGAAAATCTAAAAACATGATAATTCTGTTTAAACTATCTATCATATCCAGCAGAAACTCACTAAATATCAATGTTGTGTTAAATTAGACATCATTTATGGGATAGGTTTTTAAATGCTGCAATTTTGGATGGGAAAAGTTTAAATGGAGGTGGGGGGATCCTTTGGATTAACCTTTTAAGATAGTGAATTGGGCAAAACATCTTAAATCAAATGTGTTGAGCACCTAGCAAGCTGGGTACCACGAAAAGCACTTTTATACTTATTAATGCACTGACCCCCACCACAGCCCTATGAGGTTGATACTGTTACTGTTTCTACAGAGTAGAAATTTATAATATAAATTTCTGGAGACAAAGAGAAATGAATGTAATGTCATCAAGAAAATCTTCAGTCTATAAAAAATTAATAAATTATATAAGTTCAGACTTTATGGACAAAGATATATTTTATGGATTAAAAATTGAGGTTGAAATTGATAAAGTGGTTGCCATACATTCCACAACAAGCTAAGTGAGGGAGCCGGCAGTCAGCCCAGCTGTCAGCATCAGGGCTGTGCAGGTTTAACCTTCATGGGTATCAGTGGAACCCAGGATCAGATTCCGGGGATCCGGGTAAGATCCCTTCCCTGAAGACCGGAGTCCCCTTTGCTGGGCCTGGGGCTTTCTCTTTCATTTCGCATATCCTGGGCTTTGGTTCCCTTCCCAACCGTGTTTGTTCTGTTCTTCCCAGTTTAAACTCGTTCCCTTTGATGGATAAGACAAAAGCAAATGAAGAATTGAGTCTTCCTGCCTCCTTACTGTCATCTTTTAATTTTACACGTCTGCCTCAAGCAGTGCCTTTATAGGGAGCTTTGTTCTTCTAGTTCTTACCAGAACTCAGAAGGGCCATGTGTGTGTGTGCAGCTTGCCTGTGCCCTGTGGAGCCAGGACTCTGGAGACAGCGCATCTGCATCAGATCCTGGTTCCTACTTCCTTACTAGCCGTGGGGCTCGAGCTTCATACGCCCCCTTCATGAAGATGAGATTATGAAATAACTTCATCGCAAGGCTATGGCAAAGATGCAAGGAGATAGCATCTGGGGAAGTGTTTTTCAACCTTTTTTAATCTCATAGCACACTTGAACCTATAGTTAAACTGCCACATAAAGTATATTGATCGAAAAAAAAAGTAAAAGAAAAGAATGTATTTACTGTGCTTTGAACTTCTTTGGAAAATAATTTAATTATCTTAAAAAATTTTCATGGTACACCAATGTGCCACGGCACACCAGTTGAAAATCGCTGGTCTAAGGCAATGTTTATAGGGTGCCTGCTCTGTTGAATGTGAGATAATGCCAATTGCCTTGATGGATTTTATTCAGGGGTGATTCCAGCCTTCTCTTTTCCAAACTCAGCCTTCTCTTTTTCTTCACTCTTGAAGGTATAGAATTCTGTAGTGGGTAGAATGGTGGCCTCTACAAAAGAGATGTTGCCCAGAACTGTGAATATGACATTTGGAAACAGGGTCTTTGCAAATATAATTAAGGACCTCTGAAGTAAGGTGGGCCCTAAGTCCAATGTCAAGAGTCCTTAGAAGAAAAGAGAAGGAGGGAAGACGCAGAGAAGAAGGCCTTGTGGAGATGGAGGCAGAGTGTGGACTGATGCCTCGCTTTGTAAGCCCAAGGACACCAAAGATTGCCAGAGACCACCAGAAGCTGGAAGGGGAAAATGAGGATTATTCTCCCCTAGAGCCCACAGAAGGAGCATGGTCCTGTGGACACCTTGATTGTGGACTTTTGGCCTCGAGAACTGTGTTGCATTAAGCAGCCAAGTGTGGGGTCATTTGTTACAGCAACTGTAGGAAACTAATACAGTCTTGTTCTTTCTTTCATGTCACCATTCCAAAAGTAGCTCTCTGACTGCTCCCCTCTGCTTCTCTCTTTCTTCAAAGCCAGCTGGGTGTCCATCCTGCTTGCATCTGACCTCTGCTGCTTGTTACCTGGGTGTCTGTAGTCCACTTACTTAGATTTCCTGGACCTGCATTTCTTAATTGTATAGAAAAAAAGACCCAGAATTTTTATTCATAAGGTCATTGTAATAATAGTACAATCATCCCTCCCCATACTTAGGAGATTAGGGAGAATTAGTTCGTACAGTTGGCCCCAAGTATACAAAAAGTCAATCCTGTATACATGTGGGTGCATAGTATTCACATCCCGAAGATTCTATGTTTTCAATTCACTTTTTTTTATTAAATCATAACTGTATACATTTATGCATTTATGGGGTACAATGTGCTGATTTGATATGCAATGTGGAATGCTTAACCAAACTCATTAACATAATCATCACCTCACTTACTGGTTTGTTGTGATAAGACATTCATACTCTATTCTGAATAGTTTTGAAATGTACCATTGCATTGTGCACAATAGGTGAGGCCCCCCCAAACATCTTCCCTCTCCCCTCCCCACTCTGTGTCGCCCCTTCCTTTGCACCCTGGGGCTACACTGACTTTTCCTTCTTTCCTCCTTTCTAGACTATAGTTGTTTTATCAGTCGTATGAATGTATAGGTGATTCTATATTGGTTTCATAATAGTATTGAGTATATTGGATACTTTTTTTTCCATTCATGAGATACTTCGCTAAAATCCTCGTGTAAGTAGATTCAAACCCATGTTGTTCAAGGATCAACTGTTAGACTAACAACAATATCAATCATTCCTGTCTACAGTGCTCTGCCATTAGGCAGGCACCAAGATAAAATGCATTGTTGCCATTCATCCCCCCCAGTAAACTCTGTAAGTGGGTGCTAATATTGCCCAAGTCACCAAGAAAATCTTCCCAGTCTATAAAAAATAATAAATCCTCTAAATCTTCAGATTTAATGGATAGAGCCTTATTTTATGGATTAAAAATTGAGGTTGAAATTGAGAAAGTGGCTGCCAAAAAATTGCACAACAGGTTAATTGATGAGAAAACCAAGTTTAAAGTGACTTGTCCAGGATCATATAAATGCACACAGTTCATGTGGTCAGGACACAAGCAGACCTTTACCGAGACGGTACCCTGCTCCAGGCACTGGAGGTACAGAAGACAGACAGCATCCCTCCTTACTAGAGTGGATGTTCTCAGTGGGAGACACACGCTTTGGGAGATCCTGAGTGTTCTTTAGGCGCACAATAAGCACTAAATGAGTCCATCCCACTGCTCTCTGACCCTGTCAGGGAAAATAAAGGGGAGGAATTTAGTAGCTATCAGTTCATGGTCACTTTTTCCCAAGGTCATGTTGCTTCTTCTTAACTAATGGTTCCTTCTCCTGGGCCTACAGTTCCCCTCCTTACTTCCTCAACCCTCCCCGAAATCCAGTAGTCAGCAAGATGCCCAATGTGGGGGAGTGAGTCTCCAGGGAGTGTTGCAGGCCATGGAGACGTCTCCTGAGAGCCCTCACCTCACTTTGGTGCCAGCTGTGGGATGCAGAGTATGGTTCCATCCCCGGATGACCCTTCCTGGTGCCCCCTGGAGCAAGGCAACTTCCCAGACTTGGCCCCTTCCTTGTCCCTTTCTTTTCACCTTTACATACATTGTCTAAATGGGTCTTGCAACCTCTACTTGGGATAAACCCAAGTTTATCCCCTTTGTTAATTTTGTTTTTACTTAATTTTTTAAAGTTTCATCAGTGAGAAACAAAAAAAAACTAGATTAAGAAAATGAAAACAACTCATAATAATTCTGACCTCTCCAGTGTGACCCTCTGACATGACCAAGGTCCCCATTTCTCTCCTAGGACATCTCTGGTGACATTCTAACTGGTCTTCCTATACCCACTCTGTGTCACCCCCTCCTTTGCACCCTGGGGCTACACTGACTTTCCTGATGTGTGAATCTGATCAAGTCACCAGCACCCCAAACTCCTCCTTACAGAAAAGCTACAACTCCTTGGTGGTGACTGTAGGGACCGGCCAGATGGCCTGGGGCCATATTCCTCCTCCTTCTCCCTATTGGGAGAAGGAGGCATGCACTCTGGGGCATGCACTCCATAGCCGTAACCTTGAAGCCTTCCTTGACCCTGGGGACTAGATCAATCCCCCCAAGATACCCATAAACTTGGCACCCCATGTTGACCTCAGCCTGTGCAATTCTGTGATGTTTTTTGTGCAAGTCTTTGCCTGGCTCCTCTAAAAACTAGGAAGGTTCACTTCTGTCTCTTACGTTATCCCAGCACCCAGCACAATACCTGGCTCAGAGGTGCTTAAGATATTTTTTTGTTACCTTTCCTTCTATCTTTTGCAAAGAATCCCCGGACACCTCCCCATTGCCTTTCCGTGCAGCAAATCTATTGTTCTCAGATTTCAAACAGTGCAGAAAAGTAGATTCTCTTCTTAACTTAATCCACGGGGTCACTCACACACTTTCCACCTTGCCCCCTGGAGACTTAAGACATGGCCAGTTGTGAACCTCTGGAGTTCCAATACCCTTCCTAGAAACACTCAACATACTTTTCTTCATAAAGCAAAGATCGTTTCTTTGACAGGATGTTCACGTTCACGTTCACGTTCACCCTGAGCCAAGCTGTATGCTGTGCTGCTCACTCTCTGTCATGTACACATCTGAACAATCCCCAGTTCTTCCCAGATTCTGGAGTCTGGGGATTCCCTTCCCTCTGCTGAAATGCACTTCCCTCCTAGCTTCAGCTCGGCCACATCCTCCGTGCTCTTTATTGTGGGGCTGTTACTGACTTCCCTCCTCCCAGGCTGCCACGTTCCACCAGACCTTCCCCACCCAAGCTCTCAACACAGGATGCAATACTTAGGACATACTTATACTAGAAATTACTTATTGTTTCTCTGACTTTCAGATTTAACTGGGCATCCTGCATCTGCACTTGCTAGATGCAGCCCCCTTCCTAGGGCCTGAACTGAGTTGGGATGGGTTCTCTCCACTCCAAGGCCCCAAGATGGTGCTCTGGAATTTCCCTTGTGGAGAATTCTGATAGGAAAACAATCAAAGAGGTGAAGCACTGTATATAGATGCTGCCTGACGCAGTGATGCACAGAGCAACTGCTCCGTAAGTCCCCTGGTAAACAAATGAATAAACACAAACCTCCCAAGAGCTTCCAAGTGTGCGGGGAGCAGGAGACATAAAGCTCCAGGTCTTCCAGTAGATGCCCGAGTTCACATCTGACCTCCTTATTTACTGCACTGTGAATTTTGAACCTGTTTCTTGATCTCACTCTGCTCATGTTTAAAAGGGGATATAGTCTATGGCCATACCAGCATGAACACACCCGATCTCATCTAAAAGGAGAATAAAAATGGTACCCAGGATGAAGTTCTGGGAGGATTCAGTGAGATAATCAATATATAAAACCCTTACTACCAGGCTAGCAAATACTCCATAAATGTCACCTATTACTTATTAAGTGCTGCGCCCTGCCAGGCACTGCAATAGTGCTATACTGATTAGTGATATAACCCAATAGCTTTGTGCGATACATGTTAAAATCCCCATATTCTCATGCAACACTGGAAAATTGGGGACAGCCATTAGTTTGCCCAAGACCACACCATAGTAGAGCAAATGGGAACAGAGTCCAGGGTGACTTTCGCTTCCTCACCAGATGACCTTGGATGAGAAGCAAACTCCGGGCTTCTGGATAGATGCTCCGAGCACCAAGGACTTATTCAGAGGTCTGAGGGCAGCTGCCCTGCAGAGTCCAGGGATCGGCCTGAACTGCCACTCTACTCCCAGACTGAGCAGCAGCCTGCCACCCATTCTGTCTCAGAAAGCAGTAGCAGGTCCTGTAGCCAAACTCTCAGCCGTGGAGAAAGCTGGGAAATTTCTCTTCTTCCATTTTAGGAAGCCCATTTTCTCCTTTGGTTGATGCTTTAGCAGAAGAGGAAGAGCTTTCTCCTTGTTCTACAATCCGTGTTCTCCTCTTCTACAATGGGTTCTGTGCCAATCTTTTAAAAATTAGAAATCATAGGCTGGGTGCAGTGGCTCATGCCTGTAATCCTAGCACTCTGGGAGGTCGAGACAGGTGCATAGCCTGATTTCAGGAGTTCCAGACCAGCCTGAGCAAGAGTGAGACCCCCATCTCTAAAAGTAGCTGGGCGTTGTAGTGTGCACCTTAGTCCCAGCTACTCGGGAGGCAGAGGCTGGAGGATCGCATGAGCCCAAGAGTCTGAGGTTGCTGTGAGCTGTGACACCATGGCACTCTACTCAGGGTGACAAAGTGAAACTCGGTCTCAAAAAATAAAAGAAAAAATAGAAATCAGACCACCATCACTCCACTGCAAAACCCTTTTCAATGGCTTCCACTGTACCCCAATAAAATCTACAGGGTGCCAGGCTCCCCTGCACCTGCTTTTTGCCTTTCCCCCTGTTCTACTTTGCACCCTCTCCTCCTAAATCTTCACGCTGGCCTCCCTTCTCTCCACCACACAACCCAAGCTTGGCAGGACTCATACCCTGAACAAAGCCAGGCGTGTCACCCTGGCTGTATCTTAGAATCTCTCAGGAGCTGCGTATCTTCTTACGTCAGAAGAGGGCCCACGCCAGCCACCTGGAGGACACACGGCCCACCATGGCCTCAGCCACACTCCCTCCCACCCTGCAGTGGGAGTGATGTGACTGTGTGTTGCTGTACACAGTCATTGTTTCTCTCCCTCAGTGGGAACATAAACTCCAGGCAGGCCGAGACTTAGTCTGCAATTTTCTCACTCCATACCCAGTGTACCCCAAATGGCCCCAGCACGGTACAGTTGCTCAATAAGTATTGATTAAAGGAATGAATATGCAAATACATAAATTAATGGCGAAAGAGCACATTAATGGTTTAAGAATAATCAGGAGAATACCCCACAGCCCACTTGTTTTTTTTTTTTAAATGTATTATTATTGTTGCCCCAGGCCTCTTACACCTGCCTCGTATCTGTGACAGCCAGAATTTTCTACTTTTATGTATAAATGAGAACTTTCACAAACAGCTGTTCTCGGTGAAGGGGACTGAAGGTCGGTGTTAATTTAATCCACTGGCTAACATCCGGTTTTCAACCTTCTGCTGTACAAAGAAATACTGTATGTACATTTTCACAAATAGTCTGAGGCATTGATCCATAGAACTTCTAAAGTTTACTTCAATTAGAAAGAGTTTCAGATAAAGATCAAATTAATTAAGTCCTCCCCCTCCTTAAAGTTCATCTTAATTAGCCATTGTTTTTTCCTGGGTGGCTTAATAATTGGCTGGACTTCAGCCTGCACAGAGAAGAATTAGAGTCCCTCCCAGCCCCTTCCCACCACACTGCCCTCCAGGTAGGCACAGCCCAGTTTCCTGCCTGGGTTTTTAGAGGGGGGGCAATTTAGGGAAAGTGCAGCTGCCTAAATGACACATCTGTCAGCACAAAAATCTGTGGTCCGTCACACACGTGAATTTTCTCATTTTCTTCCCTGAAACAAAATAGTTGCACGGGAAGTGCTGTTTCACTTTTGCTTCTTAATTGTTTGTGGGTGAGTTGCACGGAGATTTGAGGGTCCTGATGGCTGTCCAGGCCCAGGCCAGCCACTTTGCTGTGGTTATGAATCTACAGCTTCTCCCTCCCAAAGCATAGCCTTGGACTGAACCAAACGGGGGAGTTTTCCAGCAGAGGCTGCATTTTCTGGTGTCCTGAGACACTCGTTTCTCTAAGTCTCTTGTAGACTCAGGAGTATTTCATGGCATAATCTTTGATACTCAGAGAACAAGTGCAAACACTGTTAAGTGACAGAAGGTGTCTTGTGGATGATTTTAAAAGGAACCGTGAAATGGATGGATCCAATGAAAATACAATGTTTCATTGACTCCTCCTGAGAGCCCGTGGTGTTGTGGCAGGGGTTGTCGGCAGTAAAGCACTGGCCGACTCAGAGGACTCGCAGTGGTGCAGTTTGGGAACCTTCTTTCTGGCTGGTGCAGGCCTGGCCTGATGAATCCATTCTGTCCAGCTCTGGGGAAGTTTGTGGCTGCCACATATTTGCATCTTTGTGTGAGTGGGGAATCAAAAGGATGGGGGTGGCAGACGCTAGAAATTAATTGCTCATGTGCTGGGTACCAGAAAACATTCTCCTCCTCCAAGAAGCCCTTCGTGACTTGCAGGACTATTCCTGGGAATCCACTTTGCTCCTTACTCAGTTTTGCTAAGGGGATACCCTCGCAGGGCTACGTAGGGCTGTGTATTGGATGCAACCTGGACACAGGCCTGAGAGCCTGATGAGGCAAACGCCACGTCAGACCTGCTCATCCCTGTAGCTCCAGGGCCTACCACAGAGTGATTTCTGGCACATCGTAGTGCTCAAGGCGTATTTGGGGAATGAATGAATGAATGAATGAATGGTGGAGGATGCTCCGCTTACTGAAGGGAGACTGAAAAGAGAACTAAGGAAATACCCGACACTCTCATGTTACAGAATGTGCCTATTTGCTCAGGGAAAACAGTAGTGAATGAGTGAAAGATACTCCTGGGATCATCAATCCTCTCCACATGGAGCAGGGGAGGTAGAAAGCACAGTCTGCTTGGAACTGTCATCCCGAGAGCCTTGCAGACAATGTCAGTGTCCAGTGAGCTGCGAGTCAGGTGGGGCCCACAGCAACACGGGCAGCCCAGGTGTGAGCAATGTGGGACTGTGGTGGTGGAGAAAAGTGGAGAACAATGCTGCTGCCTCCACCCTGGTCTGTTTTCTCCGGAAGGTCAGGGACGGCGCTGGCTTTCTGTAGTCTTTGTACCCAGAATAAATAAGAATTTTTGGAAGGAAGGGAGGGAAGAAGTAGAGATAAAAAGAAGGAAGAAAGGAAGGAAGAAGAGAGGGAGGAAAGAAAGGAAGGTAAGAAAGTGGGGATGTGAGAAGGAGAGGGGAGAAAGGAAAGAGAACACCAAATCCAGGCCTCAAGTAAAGGACTAGGTAACTCCTGGCTCTACCTCTTACTTATGCGGTGTGATGAGTGCTCATTTGTCTGAGCCTTGGTTTTCCCCTTGGGCTAAATAAGGGCAATGAACCTTCCCTGGGGGGAGAGTATGCAAATTCACAAGGTGACTTGCTTCAAGTGACTGCCATATTCTTGGTGCCCAACAAAAGCTGACTTCTCTATCTACATCTCTGCCTTTAGTCCAACATCTGGTATAGCCAACCAGCCCAGAGGACAAGGAAGAAGTGGGTAGTTCTTACTCGTTTGGGTCCTCCCATGGGTGGTTTGTCCTCTGTCCCCATCACCAGCAGTGCTGGTGCTCCCTGAATATTCTATAGGGCCCCCTGACCCCTCATTGTCTACTCATCCTTCTGCTAAGTGACATTTCTGTTTTCTCTAAAAGCAATTATTGGCATTCTGGAAGAGATAGAAAGCCAGCTGGCACTCAGGTGGGAGTCACTGATGGAAGCTTCTGGGGGTCCTTGGATTGATTATATTCTGAAAGAAGATGCTTTAGCAATTCAAAAGGGGTATCATTTATCCCATTTAGCAGAAGAGGAAACTGAGGTTCAAAGCTATGCAAATTGCATCGTGCATGGTGTGGTCTTAGGCATGGCCAAAACCATGGTCAGCAGATGTGGCAGGGAGGAGGCAAGAAGGCTCTCCTAGTGTCCTGCAGACCACTCTGTGTCGGCAGCCACCTTCTCTATTTATGGGCGAATGGAGAGAAGCATCTAGAACATTGCACAAGCTCAAAGTTCTCTGGAAACGAGATGCGGTGAGCTTGTCAGTATGATCTTCCCTGTTTTGGTCATCTGCTAAGTAAGGTCACCAGCAACTTCAAAGTAGTCCCCACCGTCAAATTGGGAATGGAAAAAGCTCGCATTTCGGGTGAGTCACGTTCTGACAGGCGCCCACGCCCTGAGGTTGAATTAGGCTCTGTTTTCACCAAAATAAACCCATGTTTTGCATATTAAGGTTATGCATATTGATGAAGACTCATGAAAATGACAACTAATTCTCAGTCATGAGTATAATCTGGTCCAACAATTGCAAGGACCAGCACCTCACGCAAGACAATCAAAACAGCAGGCGCTCTTCTGGGGCCACCATAGCTCCTGACAAACAGTGGAGACCCCTGTGAGTGGACTGATGGGGCACTAAGGGAAAAGTTGACTGACAACCTCTGCCTTAACCACTGAAGACCTCCCCTGCCCCTTTTCACTGGAAAGGAATATGGTGGACAGAAAGGAACTTGGGCTTTGGAGAATGACAGCTCTGAATTTTAATCTAATACTAACTTACTGACCATCATTTTCTTTGTGAGTAAAACACCAACCATGTTGTTATAGCGTGGCTAAAATATAGACCTTAGAGTCAGAAATAACTGGGTGTGAAACCCAGACTCACCACTCAGTGTTATAAACTTGAGAAAGCGACTTAACTAAGCCTAGCCTCAGTTTTCCCATTGGTAAAATGGGTAGATTCAATAATAGCATGCTTTTGGAGTGTTTAGTACATGTGTGGCACCTATGAATAGTTCAATGATGTTTCCACTGGTAGAAGTTGTTACAAGTATATATATTTATAATGCGTTTTTATAATTAACACATTTTATAATCAATAGATGTTAACTTCTATTAGTGCTAGCAAAAAACTTTTAAAAATAACAAAAGATAGTAGTTTCAACTCTTCCTCACCCACCCTCCCAATTCCATAGTCCCCTACATGGCTATATTTTTATTCAAACACCTGTCACCTCCTGACATGTTACATGGTTATTGATGGGTTACCGCTGGGTTCTTCTCACTAGAATGTCAGCTCCATGAGGTCAGGGATGATATTTTTCTCACTCCTGTGTCCTCAGATCCTACATCAGTAACTGGCATGTACTAAGTACTGAATAAATACTGAATGAATAAATAAGTGAACAAATTTATTAATAAAATGCACACAGAGGGTCCAGTGGGCTGTTTACATCACATCCTCGTGTCTCCGTCCTGCAGGGGAGCAAGTGAAGAAATAGGTGATCTTTCCTTCTCCTTCCCATCACGAAATGAGTTCCTGTGATGGAGAAACCAGGGAAACCCAAGTGTGATACACGAGTGTGCGCTGAGTGCCCCTGGCGAGGCTCTTGTCCCGCTGCCTGCTGGAAAGGGAGAGGGCTGAGAAGAGAGGTGCATCATGGGTAGGGGTGGCAACCCGCATGCCTTCTCATCATTTCTTTAAGGCCTTAAGCAATGACAAACCAGAATCCTCTGGATTCCCTAGTCTTTGCTTCCATGGTCCTCATGGGAAACCAGCTGTTTTAAGATGCCTGAATTGACTCTGACTTAATTTGCCAAACAGTAGCTCCCTTGACAGAGAAAATGTAGGGACTTACCATCACTTAGGGAAGCCCATCTACTCACCTCTCCTACACTCCTGCCTTACTTCTCCCCCCTGGGGAAACTAAGCCTATCAGAGGAGGGTGGAGTGGAGCGTCTGGTGGAACACCTGGTCAGATGCCTCGCCAAGGCCCATCTCAGGCCCAGAAATTCCTCTACCTTTCACAGCCTGGGCACGTCTCAGCCATTGAACCCAGGCTTAGAAAGTCCCCTGGTGTACCTTGGACTTGGAAGAGTGATGGCTACTGCAAAGAAGTTTCTCAAATGTGCTACTCCTCCAGGAAGCCAAACCACCCTGAACATATTTGGTCCTAATGTTTCCCATTTTCTCAATGCAAAGGTTCTATGGACCCTGAACATGCTGTAGATCTAACCAGCGCTCCCCAGGGGCAAAGGCACAGAAGGGATTCCACCCCGTGAAACAGCCACATCACATTAGTATACATCCCGGTTCAAATGTGAAGTGAACATTTGAACATCTCAGAATCAAAAACAGTCAAAGCAAAGACTAGGGATCCCAGAGGATTCTGGTTTTTGATTCACATCTCAGAATCAAAAACAGTCCAGAGGGCAGCGCCCATAGCTCAATGGAGGGCACCAGCTACATATACCAGGGCTGATGGGTTCGAACCTGGCCTGGGCCAGCTAAAACAACAACGACAACTGCAACAACAACAGCGACAACAACAAAATAGCCAGGTGTTGTGGCAGGTGCCTGTAGTCCCAGCTACTTGGGAGGCAGAGGCAAGAGAATTGCTTAAGCCCGAGAGTTTGAGGTTGCTGTGAGCTGTGATGCCACAGCACTGTACCCAGGGCAACAGCTTGAGACTGTGTCTCAAAAAAAAAAAAAAAAAAAAAATCCTGAAGTGATAGCTACCATCCCACAGCAGGGAGTTGTGGTTTTCCTTGGCCATTTATTCTTATGTTATTTAATCGTCACGGAAACCCTGAGGACACAAGTACCATCATGGTAAATTTCCATATGAGCAAGTAGGTTCAGAGAGTCTGTGTCACTAACCCAGACAAGATGAGGGACCCTGAAGCTTGCACTCAGACCTGCCTGGGCCTTTGGCATCCACTGGCGGGAAACCTGAGCTGAGTCTGGGGGTTCTCGTCTTCCCCACCTGGGAGCTGAGTGAGACTGGGGCTTAGGGTTGTGCAGAATCAGGTGCGGAGAGCCAGAATCCTCCCCCAGATGTCAGGGGACACTTAGAGCAAGGGAACAAGGAAAACTCGGATTAAGATGGGCAGATAAGTGGCCCGAACCAAGGATGGCAGAGATTGGAGTCTGACCCTGGGGATCCGGGGTAAATGAGAACAAGGCAGAAACAATGGGAGGAGTTGGGAGGAGGGAGGAAGTGAGTTCTGATCAAAGGCTGTTCTGAACAGCCTTTGAAATTTGGAGTCAGTTTTTACTGTGGGAGGTGATGTGCTGTAGAACCTGGCAATGATGGGCCTTTGCTTCTTAGAGGGTTCAAGCTTTTAGCTTTGTCCCCCCTTCTCACTTCTACTCTGCCTTCCTTTCTTTCTTTCTTTCTTTCTTTTTTTTTTTCTTGAGACAGAGTCTCATTGTGGCACCCTCAGTGGAATGCTGTGCTGTCATAGCTCACAGCAACCTCAAACTCCTGGGCTCAAGTGATTCTCCTACCTGAGCCTCCTGAGTAGCTGGGACTACAGATGTGTGCCATGACATCCGGCTAAATTTTTCTGTTTTTAGTAGAGATGGGGTCTCACTCTTGTCCAGGCTGGTCTCGAAATCCTGAGCTCAAAGGATCCGGTCTGGGCCTCCCAGAGTGCTAGGATTACAGGTGTGACCCACCATACCCGGCCTACTCTGCCTTCCTTACCACACAAATTCATACTGCTTCATCCCATTCTGCAAGACAGTTGCTTTCCCTCCCTGCCACGCAGAGGAAATTATTCATGCTGTTAAATGAAAATGTTTCCATCTTCTCCCCACATACTTCTTTTTTGAAACAGAGTCTTGCTCTGTCACTCCGGCTGAAATGTAGAGGTGTCATCATAGCTCACTGCAGCCTCAAACTCTTGGGCTCAAGCAGTCCTCCTGCATCAGCCTCCCAAAGTGCTAGGATTACAAGAGTGAGCCACTGTGCACTGTCCCCTCCCTGGTTTTTGTTAGCGGTTGTCATTTATTGAGCCCTTACCAAGTACCCATGTCCCCAGCCCTCGTCTAACCACTTCTTAATTATTCTGTTTATTTTTCATAATACACTTGTGAGATGGGTGTTATCATTCCCCTTTACAGGAAAGGAAACTGAGGCTTAGATGCTCAGGCTGTATGCAAGGTCACTTAGCTCTCTACAGCCTCTCTCTAACTCTGCCTTTTCAACAGCAAGCACCTCCTTCTCTCCACCCTCCCTGCCCCATCTCAGCCCACGCTGGACGGATGATGCCATAAGACAGACATTCTTGGGCCTCTGTTGGGCCCCAAACAGCTAAACATAAAACAGACCCTTGCCCAGTTGCAGAATAAGTAAACTTGCAAAGGTGCCTGTCTCATGTGTAGCCAAGACAATCTGAGTCATCAAATACCCTTATCACCGATGCATGGGGAGATAAGAGAAGGTATGTTCTCTTCCAAGGGAGACAGGCACGAAGACAGGCCTTGTGATTAGATAGTATGGTAGCGGCTCATTGGGTTACAGAATAATTGCTGTGTTCGCCTGACCTTGATAACTGAGACGTTTCCTTTAGACGCTGCCCTGTGTATACAGCACAGGCCTTCCAGGGTAAGATCCAGAAGGAAGGGATTTCTATCTCTACATTGCATTGTGGACATTTAAACAAAATAGCAAACAGCTGTTTGGAGTTGGGGGTACAGTTACTGGAGTATGTTCTGGAGGAGGAGCCAGCCCTTGTGAAATGCAGGTGTCGAGGTTAGCAAAGCAGAATAAAATCAGACACCCAAAAACATAGTCATGAATGTTCTTTTACATCCGCTTTTGTAGTTAATGCTTGCAATGACCCTTCAATGTGGGCACGATTAGCTCTGTTTTGCAAATGTGTGGCTTTGTGGTTGCAAATTTATAGAAAAAGTCTGGAAGGGTGTGTGTGAGATGGTGAGCAGTGAGTGTACACCGGAGACTGTTGGATTCATGATGGAGGAATGGCAAGTTTTATTTTAAGTGTTTATTCTTCCTTTAGTTTGTATTAAAAAAAATAGGTATTGCTTTTCTAGTAATAATAATAACGGAGGAGGAGGAAGAAGAGGGGATCAAGGAAGGGAGGGAAGGAGGCTGGGAAGGAAGGAAGGGGAGGAGGGACAAGAAGCAGGGTGAAAACTGAGATTCAGACTTCTGGGAGCTGCTCAAGGTCAAGGCCAGCAGTGGGGAAGTGGGCTTTTCATGGACAACCCTCCCTCCCTTTGGGGCCTTCTCCTTCCTCTTTGCCCAACCTGCCTCACTCCCATGAGCAAGTAGAATGGTGAGAGATAACCGAGGTCTCTGCCGTGGTCCCTGGGCCGTTCTGATATCAGGATGCTTGCTATCCCCTTCATGCCAACAAAAATGTGGGCCACTTTTGGGGTCACTGTAGCTCAGTGTCCTCTGACTTACTAGTGTGGCCTGGAGCACAGACAGGAAAAATAGGATGAAGAGCTTAGAGGAAAAAACAATTTTTTTCCCTTCTCTACTAAAAAGAAAAATTAGCTGGGCGTGATAACAGACACCAGTTACAGGGGAGGCTAAGATAGGAAGATTGCTTGAGCCCAGGAGTTTCGGGTTGCTGTGAGCTAACCTGAC
>CAUYRH010051887.1:0-12559 GCA_963574655.1 Perodicticus potto
TAAGTCTCATAGGCTTGTAAGTTAAAAAATAGAATCCGTGTAGTGGGGACAAAAGCACTATGAAGGTAGAAATGGGGGTAATAAGGAATGAAATTACAGCACATTAACTTTAATTGCTTAATGTTTACCTTGTATTTTAAAGTTATAATCCTGATACACAAATAATAATAATAAACATATCAAAATGGGAACAACAGTGTCAAGGAACTAGAGGACCATGAAATAGAATTAATCTCCAAAGAAATAAAACTGCTTAATTCTAAACTAATTTTTTACTGAGAATCCTGGCTTGACTGTGATTTAATGATGTTAGCTAATGAATTACTTTGCAATTTCATTAATTTTATCACTTCTTTTCTTGTTTTTTAAATTGTTTTTATAGCAAGGAAATATGATTGTCAACAGCCACAAAACCAAGGTGATAGTGTGCAGCTCTCCTTGGAATGAAGCCTCAGAAAATGAGCGACGCAAGTGATTGTTGTTAAACAGTGTGACAGCAAGTACCTAATTCTTTCTACTAAATCATGAACAGCATTGTAAAAACTTCTATCTGCATAAAGTCATTTCACCTGTGACTTTTTCCAGTTTTTTTTTTGTTCTATATTTTGCTTATTGTAATTGCATCTCCAACTCATCTATTACACAAATACAAATGGCTCATGAAGTCTGGACTCAGGGAGCCTGCAGGGACCAGCAGATACACCATAACCAGAGATAGAGACTTGACCTCCTGAAGACCTCTGATTTCCTGGGGATATAGTCAGCCAGAAATAAACACACAGCTTGGGAAGCAAGAATCCTGGAGCTTATGCCATTTTGATGAGAACATTTTTATAAAAATAAAAAATAAAAATTCAGCCACTGGAATAACTTCCTTCTGGATTCTATGCTGTGATAAATATAATATCAGTACAGGTGAATTTGTGATATTGTTGCTGTTAACAACCCTTTCATTGAATTAATGGCCTTTCCCACATCCTGAAGCATACCCATCACTAATTTTAGAGCTTTCTGTAACTGCATTTTTTTCTCATTAATTATGTCCTCAGGAATTTGTTTTCATCTCCCAGTTTCATTTCCACCAGATGGCTCTCGTGTAGGCTGGACTGGGCCGTGCTGCCCCCATCTTATATTTTATACCGTTTTGTACCATACGATGAAAAAAATTTTACCTAATTTTTCATATTTATTGAAACAAAAGCTGGTTGGAGGGAGTAGCAGGGAAGTTTAACCATGAACCATGTAGCTCAAACAATCAGTTTTTGTTTTTTTTGTTTTTTATTTTTTGCAGTTTTTGGCCAGGGCTGGGTTTGAACCTGCCACCTCTGGCATATGGGACTGGCGCCTTACTCTGTTGAGCCACAGGCGCCGCCCAAACGATCAGTTTTTGGGGGTTTTTTTGTTTGTTTGTTTTTTGTTTTTGAGACAGAGCCTCAAGCTATCACCCTGGATAGAATGCTGTGGCATCACAGCTCACAGCAACCTCCAATTCCTGGGCTCAAGCAAGTCTCTTGCCTCCGCCTCCCAAGGAGCTGGGACTACAGACACCCGCCACAACGCCCGGCCATTTTTTTTTTCTTTTTTTTGGTTGCAGCCGTCATTGTTGTTTGGCAGGCCCGGGCTGGATTCGAACCCACCAGCTCAGGTGTACATGGCTGACGCCTTAGCCCGTTGAGCCACAGGCGCTGAGCCAACAATCAGTTTTTGGATTAAAATTATTCTTAATTGTAAGAGCTAATCATTTTAAGTATTATTTCCTTTTCTCTTTTTATTGTGAAATTAAAGAATGTAAATTTTAAATGAAAATTAAGGTTTTAGACAATAAATATCAAGGAAATTGAATTTACTTTAAAATTTTAATTATATCATTAAAAATATACATATTATACAAAATGAATTATTAACCAAATGGAATAGAATTTTTAACTCACAAGGGATGACGTCACCATCTTCCAACATTCACAGTTCTTAAGCAAAGCCTGACGTTCTGTTACTGTCTTGTATACCAGTGAAGCATCAATCAACCCAATATTGCTTATTGGAAACTATAATAACTAGGAGTGCAGAACGCCACAGGGGACGCCAGCGGGGCTAATTGCAGGTACACTTTCTGCACTCTCTGAAGGGTCAAGACTCTGATGAGCAAATCTTTTTGGGAAAGGAGTTCCTCCCTTCCTTGAGACTTCTGGTCGTCAGTTGGCTCTCTGTCTTCACCCTGAAGCCTTGGGATGTTTTCCACAGAGGACTGGAGGTTGAGTTTTATAGTTGAGTTCCAAGGACAGATTTTCATTTATCTACAAATTAATAATGAATAAAAGAGCTGAAAATGTGATTATTCAAAATTTGCTTATTTACTTGCATTTTACCTTTACTTAAGGTTCTGGATGTTTTAGGTCACTTTTTTTTTTTTTTTTCTCTTTTTAGAGACAGGATCTCCCGCTTGTTCAGGCTGGTCTCAAACTCCTAAGCTCAAGCAATCCACTTGCCTCAGTCTCCCTATGATTAGAGACCTGAACCACTATGCCCGGCTTAGGGCCACTTCTTAGATGCTTTACTTAAAGGCTTGCTGTCATGGTGAAACAGAATGAGTAACAATTCTTATTTATGCAAAGTTAGTGCTTGTCAAAATATACCCTTTCTGTGTTTACTCAAAAGAAAAAGACCCTAGCAAATCTACTAGGCTTTGAAAGGATTATGAATTTTTAGCAACACTAATTATAGCTGTTAAAAAATTAGAAATAGGCTCAGTGCCTGTGGCTCAATGGGCTAAGGCACCAGCCACGTACACCTGAGCTGGCGGGTTCGAATCCAGCCCAGGCCCACCAAACGACAATGATGGCTGCAACCAAAAAATAGCTGAGCGTTGTGGCAGGTGCCTGTGGTCCCAGCTACTTGGGAGGTGGAGGCAAAAGACTTGCTTGAGCGCAGGAGTTGGAGGTTGTGAGCTGTGATGCCACGGCACTCTACCCAGGGTGACAGCTCGAGGCTCTGTCTCAAAAAACAAAAACAAAAAAAAAAAAAGGAAATTAGAAATATGTTCACCAATACATGACAAATGTGACACTGCTCTGCTTGGTAGCAGCTTCATGACTGAAACTTGACGTTTGCTTTTTTAAGCTGTTTGAGTGAAGAGTAGTCTGTATGGAGGGATGTCACTTCCTGATCCAAATGATCTTTTTCCTTCGGACTGTATTGTAACTTGTCATTTCCTTTGGACTGTATTGTACCAGATACATACATACATAGAAAAATTATAAAGAAATGTGTTAGGCCGGGCGCAGTGGCTCATGTCTGTAACCCCAGAACTCTAGGAGGCCTAGCCAGGTAGATTGCCTGAGCTCATGAGTTTGAGACCAGCCTAAACCAGAGCGTGACCTCGTGTCTAAAAACTGCAGAGCGTAGTGGCAGGCACCTGTAGTCCCAGCTACTTGGGAGGCTGAGGCAAGTGAATTGCTTAAGCCCAAGAGTTTGAGGTTGCCGTGAGCTGTGACACCAGAGTACTCTACTGGGGGCAACAAAATGAGACTCAAAAAAAAAAAAAAAAAAAGAAGGAAAGAAATGTGTTGCGGTGATCAATATGCAATTCAAGGTAAGGGATGTTTCTGAATGGGAGGGAGGTTCCTGGAGGGAGGTGTGCACAGGAGACTTGAAACCTTCCTGGCGGTGTGTGATTCCATCTGGGGCTGTGCACATGCACCTTTGTGGCGTTCTTTATACTGCAGGTCTCATTCAGAATTTCTAAAACTCTGTTGCAACCAACAGCCAGTAGGGGACAGGAAAAGCTTGGCAATTGCAGCATCTGACAACATAAAACTTTCTTTTCCTACTCATAGAAAAATAATGCCTCCTTTAAAGACACTGATCACATGTCACGCTCCAAAGTAATAAACCATTAGCTAAAACCATTGTTTTCTTGTTCACACCCATCTCCATCCTGGTACACATTGTTCCCAATAACAACACGGTGGTCTTTCTTTCAAAACTTAATATACTTTCCCAGGGGGCAACTCTGGCTTTTATTCTCTTGGTGCCACTACAGCAAAGCTTCTGGGACTCGGGCCAGGCGTTCACCCAGCCTGGTGACGACAGATGGCTGGTCAGTGCAGCAGGCCTTGTGCACACCTGGGTGAGCAAAAGCTTCAGCCACCTGGTCGCCGGAGCTTCCCGCCCTCCTCAGGTGCAGACCATCACAGGCTACAGAAAGCTGCTTTCACACTCACTCCCAAAAATGTTCTTTTATGGGTGGGGAGCCCACGTGCCACCGAAATTAGACAAACATTTATCTTAGCTTTGTAGAGCAACTAAGCTATAGAGCAGCTGTTCTCAACCTGTAGGTCATGACCCACAGGAACTGTATTAAAGGGTCGCGGCATTAGGAAGGTTGAGAACCACTGCTGTAGAGACTAGCTCAGCAGAAAGATCCATCTGCGTGTTTTTCGAAATAAAAAAGCTACCTTTATGTAAGAGATACTCTTATTTTTCTAGAGCAGAGTTAGAAAATTGAAGATCACAATCTATATTTGGCCAGCAGATACATTTTGTGGAGCTACTGCCATTTGAATTTTAATTGGGCAAAATTTACAATAAGGAGAGATCATATAAAATTTAAATTTTAGGTTTCCCTTGAAAAATCAGGTATTCTGGCAACACCATTCCATGTGACCCACGGGCTGGCTCCCACAGGGCTTCCCCTGTCCCAGGAAAGGGTGCGTGCAAGAGGCTCTCACAGCCCTCTTCCTCCTGACTATTCCCTGACAAGGTTTCTCTCCTTGGCCAAACTCTGACCAGGATTCTCTGAGCCTTTCTCCGCTAGACCTCGACCTTAACACTGCCTTAGCTTCTAACAGCGCAAGGCCATGTCCGTAGCATGACTCTACCCCCCTTTAAATGCCTCCCTAAGGAAACTCAAGGATACCCAAGGAATTTACTGTTTGTCCAGCCAACACCCGAAGACAGGGTCCCTGTCCACTCAGCACCCTCAGATAGATGGGCTCCTCGGGGCCCTGCCCTCCTTCCTGCTTCGTGAATCTCACTCCCCTCCCCTCCCCCCACCTCTTTAAAACTCCAGGTCACCTCTGCACAAATTTGTCTCCTCTGTACAAGTCAAGGCGGAGTGGCACGAGTGCTAGGCTCTTCCTACTTACGCCTCACACCCCCTAAGCAGTCCTCCACGGCTGCTCAAAGTCTGTTCTCACCCCTGGCCCCGGCAGCCCCGCACAGGCGAGACTTGGCAGCCCTCGCCTAGAGCAACAGGCGGAACTGCAGCTTGATTTCGAAAACTGAATGTTTTCTTCCTACTTCCATGACTTTTCTATCTCTTATTCACACCATGAGCGCCCTGAGGATACTAGACCAGCATTTTTGTTGCAGGAAGAGGCCCAGTGGAGAGAGAGTACCCAAACACTGCCCACCACTGCAGCTCTGGGCCCCTCATACAAAATGCCCCAAGAGGCTTTTGCACTAGAACCCCAGAATCGTGTCCTCTCAGGGAAAAAAGGGCAGTAGAAGGAAGAGTATAATCTCCTTAGAATAGGAGATTGCATTCACCTTCTGGAACTGGTGGTCCCTGGAATGGACATCCTCCACACCCACGGACACAGGGGAGCGTCTCACAACTGACCAACTGTTTCAACGTCTGACTTGAAAATGGGCTCAACTTCATCACACCACAGTGGCCTGAAGTAACGTACTCTCTTACACAGGTAAATAAATTCTAATAAATATCAGAGCCACATCCATAGTCTTCCTAAATTTTAAAGACCTCTGTTTCTCCTATCTCCATCATTAAAATAAAAAATAAAATACAGCTCCCCTTTATATAGTCCACAGTTTTTCAGTTCTCTGGAAGATAAACTCGTCTCATGCATCCTGTTATTACTTTCCAGTTACTCTCCCACCGCCCCCCAACACACTATCTTAGAGGCTCAGATCTGATCATGGCAGAGGCAAGGGGCCTTTACACTTTTTACAGAACACCAACTGTTTCCACTCCAATATGTCTGATCCGGTCCAGGAACCAGCCACCACCTATGATCTCAGAATGTGGGGTCCTTGTTCACCAGCCCATGTGAACACTGGATCTTGCCCCTCTTGGGCCCCCTCACTGCAATTCTCCTGTTATTAATCATTGCCTTTTATGTCATGCAGTTCCTGTCCTCATTTATTCAAGAAAGGGTAAAAAAGCGTCAGCTGCAGTTGCCACCCAATTTCTACCCCTTACAAACCCTCTCCCAATGTACCCCAAACCTGCTGCACACCCAGCTCATCCCTCTAAGGACACCTAATGACCCTGTCCAGCCAGAAGCCGTTTCGGAGGACTGACCGTAGTCCCCACCACTCCTTTTAACAAGAGTTGGGAGTTTTGGGGGTCCAATGTGGTCCCACACAAACCCTTCCCCTCCTCCTCCTTCTCCCCTTTCCCGTCCTTCTCTTCCTCCTCTTCCCCTAAGACAACACACAGGACCTAGTTAGCCCCACCCCCGGAGTTCCTGCCAAAGGACCCTAACTCACCAAAGCCCTCCAGGAAAGCTGTGGAACTTGCCGTCCCTGTGAGATCCCATATAAAAGGGGTTTCTAACTGCCCCCTCTTTGCACTGCCCAGGTGGGTCGCTGTCCCTTTCAATAAATCTGGCCTGAACATCTCTGCTCTGGTCTCATCTCGGGTTCCACCTTCCCTATGTACTATTGATTTTTTGTGTCATTTTAAAGTAACCTATTGTTCACTTTTCTTTCAAAGCAATTCCTAAGTTTTTATATATCTTCATTTTTCAAATATTTATAGTTCAGCAGCGTTAGATTTTTTTTTTTTTTTTTTTTTTTGAGACAGAGCCTCAAGCTGTCACCTTGGATAGAGTGCTGTGGCATCACAGCTCACAGCAACCTCCAATTCCCGGGCTTAAGCAAGTCTCCTGCCTCCACCTCCCAAGTAGCTGGGACTACAGGCGCCCACCACAATGCCCGGCCATTTTTCGGTTGCAGCCGTCATTGTTGTTTGGCGGTCCCAGGCTGGATTCGAACCCACCAGCTCAGTTGTACGTGGCTGGCGCCTTAGCCCGTTGAGCCACAAGCGCTGAGCCAGCAGCGTTAGATGTTAAGAGTGGCCAGTAACTGTCTGGATTTCTGCATTAACAAGAAGTTCAACTTTCAGTTTTCAGTATTGCCCTCAGACACCCAGCTTCTTTTCCAGTTTATCCACCCAAATCTATACCAAAACGTGTATTTAAAACCACACTTAATCTGCTCTTAACAAGACGTTTAGAAGGTGAGAAACAAAGAGGACCTCTTTAATCTCATGAATTCTTTCTTGAAAGAAAGAATTTTTGTAGCAGACAAGTTAGGACTCCCTGTACGAGAAAACGTGACCTTCTGCGCTTTTTCTGTGCTTGTTTTGTAGGCATCCAAGAAGATCGTGTCTTTTATTCTGTTTGATAAATATTTGCTTTCTCCTAGTAAGCCCAAGCCTCATGAGTATGACTGGTTTTAATTTCGGACTCAAATTTCACTTGATTAAATTGGTCGCAAGCTCTCCTAAGGCCTTGCGGGATAGAAATAGACTTTCCAAATGAGCGTCTCCGCTGTATACATAAGCCACAGTCGCAAAACAGCCCACACGCTTCCGACCAGTGCAGGTAGGCCATTGCTCTACAAATATGACCTAAGACCAGAGGCCCTGAAGTAATTTGATTTAGTGTTTAGCTTGCGAGCTACCATAATCCTATCTTTTAGCTCCTTGACCTTTAAAATGCGTCTTCACACTGCAAGAGTCGCTGATACTGGTTAGCCAGAAGGATTTAGGGAGCTTAACCACAAGCTTTAAAGTTTTCCTCCTCCTGCGATTCCAGGTCTTCTCTGAGTTATTCAACCTTCTTTGTTACCTAGCCTTTGCCAGCACCCCTTTCATGCATAAAAATGGTCCATATCTGGTACTTATGTAATCGATTATTCCCTCAGTCAAACACCCATGGTCCACTGCTAAAAATATAAAGAGTTTATAAAATATGGCCACTGACTTTAAGAAGTTATCTTCTGACTTGGGTAGTGGTTTGGAGTTTGAATTTCCAAACCCCAGTGAAAGACTATCAGTTCACAGAGGCAAAGGAGACTGAAGAAAAGGACAAAGTCTTGAAAGGTGGGAGACATGGATGAGTGATAATTGACCTGATGAACCCCAAAAGCAGAACCCTAAGCCAGCAGCAGAGAAAGCCCTAGAGTCCACCGGCAATGCATGGTGGATTTAACAGCCTCCAGAATGGCCCAGGAACTGGGGCTATTTAGGCAATGGGGGTATGTGTGAGCAAACCAAGAGGACACCTTCTGAATGTCTATGTAACAGACACTGGAGCCCAGCTCTTTTCTTCCTCCGAGCAGAAGATTAGAGGTCCATTCATTCTCTCCAGACATTGAGCCAGGAGTCCAGCCCAGCTCAGAATGGGGATAAAAGCTCACCAGGGGCTACCATCTCCCATATGTCCAGTTTCAGGGCAGGGGTGTCACACTGAGAGATAAGCCACCTGGCCCCTGCTCCCTGTGCTAGTGCTTTGATGTAGGTTTTGCCCGAGAGCAGGGGCAGGCTGGAACAGGGGGCTATACAGCTCTTCCTAAGGAGACTGCCTTTATTTGCAACAGAGCTTGCACCCAAGAGCCAGCTGCATCAGGGACACTTCTGGGACTTTTTAAAAATGCACTTTCTGGGGTCCCCCTTCAGACTCCCTGAATTTGGATCTCTAACGGGCCTGAGAATCTGATCTTCTAAGATGGGCCACCCTTGACTCTGAGGCACATTACAATTTGAGAACTGTTAATTGGGAACCGTCATAGGAACAGCTTTCCAGTTTTTGTTTCCTTCAAAAGCACAAGAAATCTGTGTCGTTTTCTGTAACATCAGTCAGACTTTCTGGGTCTCCACACCGGCCCCTAGTCTCTCGCCGGCACGTGGAAATGCTGCTCTCTGGCAGAAAGGGAATGTGTCCTGCCCCTGGGTTATTCAGTAGCTGCTATGACAGACACTGATGATCAAATGCTCACCATGCAATCCCGCCTTCTGGTAGTGGGAGGAATGACTCTCCCGAAAGACATGCCCGGGTCTCAACCTCTAGTACTTGTGAATGTCACCTTCTTTGGACGAAGGGTCTTGGCAGACGGAATCAAGTCAAGAATCTAGCGTGAGATTATCCTCGTTACCTGGTAGGTCCTGAGTCACCTGGCGGGCTTGCTTGTAAGAGACAGAAGTGGAGGAGGCAGAGCCACAGGGAAGGTGACGCAACTGCAAAGGCCAAGACCAGAGACGCTGCCACCGCCCCGAAGTGCTCGGTGACCAGAAGGTGGTGAGGAGAGGAAGGGTTTCCCCCAGAGGCCCCGGGGAGCACGGCCTCGCCAGCCCTTGATTTCGGACTTCTAGCCTCAGGGCTTTGACACTGTAAAGTTTTGCTCTATGAAGCCACCAGAGTTGCGGTATTTTGTTACTGTGGCCCTGGGAAAAAAGACTGGTGTCATCCTCACACGCGGTGACAGGGCTGGGCCTGCAGTGTGACTTTGATCACAATAACTGCTGGGTTCCAGGACAGCGATAATCGAATCAATTCTTCCTCTTAAGGGACTTAAAATTTAAGCACATTTCCTGCTGCCTTGAAGGGCCCGGAGTCGATTGCTGCCACACCGTGAAGGGAAGAGACCTGAGGAAGTGACGGGATTCCTGAAGGCCTGACAGCAAAGCGGGGCTCCAGGGCTGAGAACCGGGGCTGGGCTGGGGCGGTCCCTGGGCTCTCCCATCTGTCCTCTGCTTCAGTTCCTCTGTCAATCAGCCTCAGCTTCCTCAGCACCTGCGGAGCAGGACGAAGAACCTGTGCTAACCCCCACCCACTCCCTAACAGCTCTCAAAAAATACATTGAACTTACAAAATACTCTCGGACCTAAAAACTCTTCCGGGTGGCTTTAAGGTTGAAGCATCAGTTTATTTATTTTTTTTTGAGACAAAGTCTCAAGCTGTCATCCTGGGTAGAGTGCTGTGGTGTCATAGCTCACAGCAACCTCCAACTTGGGATCCTCCTGCCTCAATTTTTCTATTTTTATTTTATTTTATTATTTTTTTTTGTAGAGACAGAGTCTCACTTTATCGCCCTCGGTAGAGTGCCGTGGCGTCACACAGCTCACAGCAACCTCCAACTCCCGGGCTTAGGCGATTCTCTTGCCTCAGCACAGGCACCCGCCATGACGCCTGGCTATTTTTTTGTTGCAATTTGGCTGGGGCTGGGTTTGAACTCATCACCCTCGGTATATGGAGTTGGTGCCCTACTCCCTGAGCCACAGGCGCCGCCCCAGTTTTTCTATTTTTAGTAGAGCTGAGGTGGGGGGGTCTTGCTTTTGCTCAGGCTGGTCTCGAAGTTGTGCACTCCAGCAATCCAAGGTGAGCCACTATGCCCAGCCAGAAGCATCAGTTTAGATTCACACAGACTGAGATTGGAAATTTAATACAGCCATTCATCAGTGGGGATGGCCCCTCAGACCAGTTACTTACTCAAACTCCTGGAGTGTCAGTAGCCCAAGGTGGAAATGTAAAGCCCTGGGCCTGGTGATTGGCACATTGAAAGTGCTCAGAGGAAGCTACAATAATTATTCAATGTCTTAACATTTTCAATGTAGTTTTTACTTTCTTTTTCTTCTTTTTTTTAATTGAATCATAGCTGTGTACATTAGTTCATTTTTTTTTTTCTTTTTAAAGACAGAGTCTCACTGTATCACCCTGGGTAGAGTGTCATGGCATCATAGCTCACAGCAACCTCAAACTCCTGGGCTCAAGCGATCCTCTTGCCTAAGCCTCCCAAGTAGCTGGAACTATAGGCGCCTGCCACAACACATGACTAGTTTTGTTTTTCTTTTCTTTTCTTTTTGTTTTTTCTTTTTTCAGTAGAGATAGGAACTCACTCCCAAGCTTGGCAATTCACCTACCTTGGCCTCCCAGAGTGCTAGGATTAAAGGCCTGAGCCATCAGGCCCATCCAGTTTTTACTTTCTTATACTGTTTGACTCATTCTAGCTTCTAAGATTCTCTCTTTTTCTTAAAAGTTAAGTGGACAAATGACGGGCATCATAAGGTCAATGTCAGCCTTGATCAGTCATTTATTAACGTTTCTTGGTGGTCCAAAATTAGCATTTAATTGACTCCCTCCCCTGCTGCTGTTTTGTGTTCTCCACCTGACTTGGAAATGCCAAGTGTGGTGGGTGTGAACCACTGCCCACTGGGGGCGTGAGCCACGTGCGAGTTAAGGGTGGTGGTGTTAGAGAAAAGACAGATGGGATCCTTGAATTATTGATGATGGTGTTGCTGCAGTGAATTTATAAATAATACATGTTTCAAGGGCTATTTCCTTCATATTTAAGGACAACTAAAGTGCTCTCGTTTTGAGTTTAAAGAGAACTGACAGTTGGAGAAAGGTCAACAGAATGTTCATTTGTGTGGTTTCTGGGCCAAACCTCCCTCAAACATCAAACAAGAACATAACCAATTTTATATAACCATCTCAAATAGTCTCCTTTATTTTTAGAGCAGACTGAGGCAATGGATTTAATTTTATAAACAGGGGATTAGGTAGGAAGAAAGCTCAAAATAATTTTTATAATCAAAGTTTCATATTAAACAATATCATGTTTTTCCTCAGAAACAACTCCAAATTGAAAATAGCTTTTATGGATAAAAGCAAAAAGGAATCAAATAATTTACCTTCTGTAGCCTATCACTTTCCTGACGCATCAGCCCTTCAGAATGCATTGTTCCAGAAGGGAGGGTGCAGACGGATGGGGAAAGACAATAGGGGAATCTGTGAAGCCAGCAGGGGTCACCCTCCTCCTGGGGTTGACCATTTGTGGGTCTGAGTCCTCAGAAATCATATGCAAAATTTGTCTGACACGCACGTGTGTATGGGGAAGAGGGGTAAGCCATTGTTTTCATCACATTTATGGCCTTGAAAAAGTTAATATCCACCGCTTCTTACTTCTGTTTAGAACTGGCTACGGCGGATGCAAGGGTAATAGGGATTAGAAATCCAAACCTTTTCTGATTTTTTTTTTTTTTTTTGGCCAGGGCTGGGTTTGAACACGCCACCTCTGGCATATGGGACCGGCGCCCTACTCCTTTGAGCCACAGGCACCACCACCTTTTCTGATTTTAATTAACCTCTACCCATCTGGGGCTGCATGTGTCTCCTCCTCCACCTCCCTACATCCTTTGATGACTCATTCAACAATATGGAGAACTGGAAACTTCTAGAATACAGACATGAAACCATATCCAGCAACATAGGGAAAAGATACAATGCCTTTTATCCTATTATTTCTTGAATTGATTTTTCTTTCTTTGGAAGACAGAGTCTTACTCTATCACCCAGGCTAGAATGCAGTGGCACAATCATAGTTCACTGTAACCTTGAACTCCTGGGCTCAAGTGATCCTCCACCTCAGCCTGCTAAGTAGGCTAACTTTTTAAAAACCCTTTTTGTAGAGAATGGGGTTCCCTTATGTTGCCCAAGCTGTTCTCAAACTCAAGTCATTCTCCAGCCTGGGCCTC
>CAUYRH010051888.1:0-39502 GCA_963574655.1 Perodicticus potto
CAGTGTTCTAATTAGAAAGGGATGCTGGATTTTATCAAATGCTTTTTCTGCGTCTATTGAGAGGATCATATAGTCCTTGGTTCTGCTTCTGTTGATACGGTGAATAATGTTGATGGACTTTTGAATATTAAACCAACCCTGCATCCCAGAGATAAAACCTACTTGATCGTGATGTATAACTTTTTTGATGATAAGCTGTAATGTATTGGCCAAAATTTTGTTGAGAATTTTTACATCAATATTCATTAGTGAAATTGGTCTAAAGTTCTCCTTTTTAGTTGGGTCTTTACCTGGTTTTGGTATTAGGGTGATGTTTGCTTCATAGAACGTATTGGGGAGGATTCCTTCCTCCTCAATTTTTTGGAATAATTTCTTTAGTTTAGGAATAAGCTCTTCTTTCAAAGTTTGACAAAATTCTGGTGTGAGGCCATCCGGACCAGGGCATTTTTCTGTTTGGAGATTTTTTATTGTTTCTTTGATCTCAGTGCTAGAAATTGGTCTGTTCAGGACATCTATTTCATCTGTGCTAAGTCTAGGGAGAGAGTGTGATTCCAAATATTGATCCATTTCCTTGACATTGCCAAATTTCTAGGCATAAAGTTTCTGGTAGTATTCAAAGATAATCTCTTGTATTTCTGTAATATCAGTCATTATTTCCCCTTTATCATTTCTGATTGAAGTTACTAGAGATTTTACCTTTTTATTTGTAGTTAGTCTGGCCAAAGGCTTATCTATTTTATTTATTTTTTTCAAAAAACCAGCTCCTTGTTTCATTAATTTTCTGAATGATTATTTTGTTTTCAATTTCATTGATCTCTGATTTAATTTTGGATATTTCTTTTCTTCTGCTGGGTTTAGGCTTAGATTGTTCTTCTTTTTCCAAATCCATCAGATGGTTTGTGAGTTTGTTGGTATGCTTTCTTTCTGTTTTTCGAATGTAGGCTTCTAAAGCAATAAATTTTCCTCTCAGGACTGCTTTTGCGGTATCCCATAGGTTTTGGTAATTTGTGTCTTCATTGTTCTTATACTCAAGGAAGTTGAGTATAAAGTAGCTTTCAATACAAATAACCACATAGACTGGCAAGATGGGAGGGCATAGGAGACTGAATTATGAAATCGGGCTAAAAATAATAAATCACAAAGTCTATAATTTTTAAAAAACAAGTGTTGACAAAAATACAAAGAAATTGGAAACATCACAAATAGCTAGAGGTAATGGAAAGTGGTATAACCAATGTGGAAAAGAAATTGTAAAGTTCCTCAAAAAGTTAAATATAGAATTTCCATTTGATTCCAGCAATTCCATTCCTAGGTGTATATTCAAGAGAATTAAAAGCGTATCTAGTCCATACTACCCAAAGTGATTTACAGATTCAATGCAATCTCCATCACAATAATAATGTCATTTTTTACAGATCTAGGAAAAAAATAATTCTATGCTTCATTTGAAAACAGAAATGAATCTGAGTAGCCAAAGCAACCGAAAGCAAAAGGAACAAATCTGGAGCCATCACTTTATCAGACTAACCTATAATATAAAGCTATAGTAACCAAAACAGCATGGTACTGGCATGAAAATAGAGACATAGTCCAAAGGAACTGAACAGGGAGCCAGATATAAACCATCCACATACTGCCATCTGATCTTTGACAAAGTAGGCAGCAATATACACAAAATAGGTAACAAACCCCTATTCAAAAAATGGTGCTGGAAAAACTTGATAGCCACATGTAGAAGCTGTATCTCTCACCACTCACTCAAATTAATTCAATGTTCATTATAAACTTAAATCTAAGACATTAAACCATCAGAATTATGGAAGAAAATGTTGGAAAAACTCTTCTAGCTATTGGTATAGGCAAAGAATTTATGAATAAGACTCCAAAGACAATCATAGCAACAACCAAAATAAATAAATGAGACTTGATTAAATTTAAAAGCCTCTGCACAGCCAAGGAAACCATCTGCATAGCAAACAGACATCTTAAAGAGTGAGAAAAAATATTCATGTGATATATATCGAGTAAAGGGGTAATAACAAGAATCTACAAAGACCTCAAAAATATCAGCTAGAAAAAATCGAACAGCTCCATAAAAAGTGGGCAAAAGACATGAACTGAAGCTTTTCAACAGAAGATAGGCTAATGGCCAATAAACATACAAAAAAATTCTTAATGTCTAATCATCAGGAAAATGTAAAGCAAAACCACCATGAGATATAACTTTATCTAAGTAAGAATGGCTTGTATTAAAAAATCCCAAACAATAGATGCTAGTGTGCGTACAAGGAGAAAGGAGCAATTATACAAGATCTGATAATTAAGTTTGTTGTTAGCACTGTACAAACAATTTAGTAAGGTTTCATAACTTTGATGAATCAGTGTCCCACAGCTATATTTGTGTCAATGTGTGGCAATGTCTGTTGTGCTGAGTGGCATTCATCATTGTTGATATATTTGTATGCCATCACAAGAACATCAGAGCTTGAATTAGAGCAATAAACAAACATTAAGTTTCTTATTTAACTTGACAAGAGTGTAAGTGAAATTAGAGACATGTAAGTCCAAGTTCAGGGGCTAATTCTATGAAGAAAATGGCAATGTACAAATGGATTAAACATTGCCTGAGGAGTGAAAAAGCATCACTGATGAAGAAAAATCAGGGTGGCCAAAACTGACAAAAATATTCCAAAAATTCATCAAATTGTAAGTCAAAATCATGAGCTGACTCTAAGAAGCATAATAAATCAAGTAAATGTCATAGATGAATAGAAAAATTTTAATTGAAAATTTTGGCATGAGAATGTGTGTGCAAAAA
This sequence comes from Perodicticus potto, assembly GCA_963574655.1. Lineage (NCBI taxonomy): Eukaryota > Metazoa > Chordata > Mammalia > Primates > Lorisidae > Perodicticus > Perodicticus potto. The sequence goes on from CAUYRH010051888.1 coordinate 2,819, forward strand.
TATCGTCTTGTGTCACATCACTGCACGGGCTCACACTGCACTGTCTATGAGGGAGTTTTTAGCTAGTAAGCAAATAACTTTATTGGAACACCCTCCCTACTCACTGGATCTGGCCCCAGTGAACTTTTCTTTACCTGAAGACAAAGGAAATATTAAAAAGAAGACATTTTGATGACATTCAGGACATCAAGGGTAATATGATGACATCTCTGATGGCCATTCCAGAAAAAGAGGTCCAAAATTACTGTAAAAGAATGATTAGTTGCTGGAATCAGTGTATAGCTTCCAAAGAGGAGTACTTAGAAGGTGACCATAGTAATATTCAGCAATGGGGTATGTAGCACTTTTTATAGGATAAGCTCATGAACTTAACTGTTACAACCTTGTACACTATTGGTGGTACTGCAAACTATACAACCTCTATGGAAAATTGTATGGAGAGTCCTCAAAGAACTAAAAGTAGACCTACTACTTGATCTAGTAATCCTACTACTATGTATTTACTCAAAGGAAAAAAAGTCATTTTATCAAAAAGATACTTGCACTCAAACATTTATTCCAGCACAATTCACAATCACAAAGTTATGGAATCTACCCAAGTGCCTGTCAATTCATGAATACAGTAACAAAATGTGGCATGTGTATACCATGGAGTACTACTTAGCCATAAGAAATGAATTAATACATCTTGCAATGATCTGGATAGAACTGGAGGTCATTTTCCTAAGTGAAGTATCACAAGAATGGGAAAACAAAACACCACATGTACTCACTATCAAACTGGGACTATCCAATTAGCACTCATGAACACAGATGGAAGCAAAAGTCAATGGAAATCAAGCCTACCATATACAACGTACTTTACCTGGGTGATGGGCACACTTTTAACTTTAACTCAAGAAATAAAAAAGCAATCCATGTAACCAAAACTTTTGTACCCCCTAATATTCTGAAATTTGTTTTAAAAAGCATATCCAAACAGGAATGTTCATAGCACCTCTATTCATAATAGTGGAAAAGTAGAAACAACCCAAGTGTTCAACAAGAGATGGATAAACAAAACATAGCCTGTCAATACAATGAAATATTGCTTGCACATAAAAAGGAATGAAGCACAACTGATACGTGCTACATCATGGATGAGCCCTGGAAACACCATGTAAGTGAATGATGCTAACACAAAAAGCCACAGGTGGTACGATTCGATGTCTAAAAAATGTCCGAAATAGATAATTCATACCAATGAAAAGTAGATTGTTGGCAGCCAGGGCTGGAAGAAAGGGGAAAATGTGACATGACTGTGTCACTGGTGTGGGGTTTGTTTTTAGGGTGATGAAAATATTCTGAAATTAGTGGTGATCATGAATATATCAAAACTACTGAATTTTACACATTAAGATGTTTAAAACTATGAATTTTATCTCAATATTTTAAAAAAGACAATTAAGATGGAATGACATAAGGGATAATGAAATGAAAGAAGAAAACTGAAGAAAAAGATGTTATTCGTTACTTTTTGTTTAATTCTCCTTTTAAGGAACTTCCTCTTTGTTTGGAGCAGTCACAAATCCAGTGAGGACCAGCAGGGCCATGCAAACTTACGTTTTTGAGATTTAACCATTTGATTCATCACACTGGTACAATCCAGCCTAACTGTAACTACTTCTAAACAGTAATATATCCTCATTAAAAAGCAAAGCCACTTTTTTCCCTAAGTCATCTGAACATTTATTTTTCACTTTAGAGTATATTAAAGCTGAAGACTTTTCTTCTTATGGTTTTTTCCATGTAAAACTTTATAGGGGGTCAAACATTTTATTCTTTTTAAATAATTCCCTAATGGGATTTTTTTACATAGCCTAATGCTAGATAGAAATTCTTTTTAAGTTCTTGAAGCCTGCCATTCGGTCATAAAAGGAGAACAGAACATCCCTTTGAATGGGATCATTTAATCAGGAACCCGGTAAGAGGAAAATTTGACATGTAAAGGATAGGCCATTTTGACATTTTTCAGAAAGCAATACTCTGAAGCTAAAAGGAATTTAAATTGTTACAAATCTAATATTTAAATATATGGATAATACTTGTGTGATTCAGGATTCCTTCTTCTCTCAAACCCCGTATCTCTGAATCGTACACCATATCTATTGACATAATCATAACAGCAATTCGTCTTTAGTCCAGTTCATCAATAAAAGCCCTCACCATTTCTTTCCTAAGGTTTTCAGTAATTCCACTTGATCTGTACCCAAGTCTATCACCAGGCTCATCTTGCTCTGATCCTTACTCTGAAGTTGAATGATTTTTCTAAACCGTAAATATGATAGGTCGAAATATTCCCTTTCACTACAGGAAGTGACCTCTTGCTAGATCATTAAATCAATTAAGTGGATTTCAAGCAAGATTTTTTTCAGTGAAATATGAAAAAAAAATCTAGAAAATGGAAGAGGAAATAGAAGGAAAAGCAAGGAAGAAGAAAAACAAAAGGTGAGTGTTCAGTGCGAGAAGTCTTGTTTCAAGAAACTTTTACCCTAATTACAATAAACAAATGTTTAATTACAGTTGTTTACAGTTCGAGACTGTCAGAGTCAGAAAAGCTTGAAAGCTATTAGTGGACAAAGTAAAATCAAGTTTTAGCCAGATTTACAAAATCTGTTTCATCTGGTTCTTGTCTGCCTTTCCAGACATCCAGCCATCAGCCTTTTCTTTTGCCCCTCCAGCCAGGCCTTTTCATGCCTGTGATATGCAAAGAAAATCTTCCCCTATCTTGTCTGGAAAATATATCTGCTTATCCTTCAAGAGGCAATTCAGATGTTTTCTCCACAGAGAGCTGTTTGACTTCCAGGCAGGAAGCAATGCTTCCTGTTCCAAGCTACTGTCAAGCTTATTATAAGATCCTCATTACATTGTCATCATTTGCTGACACGCTTGCTTTTCTAAGCCTTTCAAAAGAATTCTGTGCAAGCACATTATCTGATTTGAGTAAATGTTCAATAAATTAACATAAAATATTAATTGATGGAGATTAAATATCTTTTTATATTTATATACTGCGCTATTGCCTTTTGATTAAATTATTCCATCAGAGTCTTTTCCACTTATGGCATAGGAATCAGCAATTGCTTGGAAGCTTTATTATTCATCACTAATTATATAAATCACCACTGCCTCTTACCCTGTGGCTTACTCCATAAAACCTAGCATCATTTTGGGAAACATCAACCACTTCTTCTGTAGCCAAGAACCCATATTCAAAACCCAACTCTACAACTTCCTAGCTGTGACTTCAGGCAAGTTACCCAGCAGCTCTATGTTGCATGTGATGATAAAAATAGTAAAGTTTAAATTATTTAAAGCCTATAAAGAACATAGAATAGTCCTGGCACATAGTAAGTGGCCAATAAATATTAGCTATGGTTATTGCCTGAGCTTTACCCTAATCACTGTCAATTTATTTCAAAAGCACCATTTAATTTATCTGAGATCCCCATTTGTTCTCTCTGTCCTCAGCTCTTTAATACATCTGTTGTAGTTTCCTACCAGTAGTCATGGGACTTCTTGTTATACCTCAGATTTTGCTACTCTGGCTATTAACTACCTACCTCTGTGAGTTGCCAGCCAGGATGTATACCATAGAACCTACATTTCAAGTAAAACCAGGTCAATCATACCTCTCAAACTTTAAGGGCAAAAAAAAATATCCAGCTATTTTATTGATAGAACAATAAAGTAGCAAACAGATCCAAAGTGTTTTTGTTTGTTTCATTGGGTGTTTTTGATTAAGATTTTGTTTGAGGCCCAATAGCTATGCAGATCACCAGAATGTCATAAAAATAGATTTAACTTACAGTTGCCAATCACATTATATTTCTTAGCCTGGTTATGGTTTACATAAGTGTGTTTCTTTTTATGAGTTCACTGCACTGAGCTCTTTTGCTATACCTCAATAAGTTTATCTTAAAAAATAACTATTTACTGCAGTAACTAATGAATTATTAACATTTACATGTCTGAGTTGCTCTGCCTGTGCCAGTGTATTTCCAGTGAGAGGGAGCTGCTCTCAGTCTTCTCCCCAGGACCACTTTCCCTTGTTTAGCCAATCCCAATGCTATCCACAAAATTTTCAAGCTAAAAACCAGAAAAAAAATTGATTCTCAATCTCCTCTGTTACCGTGAATGTAGCATCAATCATCAATTCTCATTAATTCTATTCCTAAGTAGTTCTCAATGCCCACAAAATGCCTTCCCTTCTCAATGTCTGTGCCCTAATCCTGGCTTTTGCATTTTTCATTTGGATTACTGCAAATGCCTGTTGACTTGAATTCCAGGCTCATGGTTGTCTCCATACCAAGCTCCATTTTACTGCCAGAGTGTCCTTCCCAAGAATCACAGTTGATCACAATTCACATACTTAAATGCAGTTGATGTTTTCCCATCACTTACTGGGTAAAGTATAAACTCCTGAAAAGAATATATTCAAGTCTACCCAAAGTGACTCCATCCTGCCTTTCCAAGGACATCTCCACTCAATCATTACTGTAGGTTCTCACAATTTCCCAGAACTTCAATGTAACTTCACACCTTTGTTCATTCTGTCTCTCCACTTAGCAAAATCCTGCTCATCCTTCAAGGTTCAGTTCAAATATTATTTCCTCTGAGACTTTCCCTTCTCCGCATTTCCCTAGAGAGCATAATTAACCTTTCATATATCCTCACTACCCTAAAACTCCCTTTATACTTTCAGTCTTGCATTACCATGCAATATTGTAGGGAATTGTTTACATATTCATTTATGCAAAAAGAAGATTTTATGCATCAGTTATGTGCCAGGTTCTCTGCTGATTCCTTGGAATCCAATTATAAGCAAAGTGGGTACAGAGACTGTCCTGTTTTGCCATGTAGACTAAGTTGTTTGAGGCTACAGAGCCTATCTTATTTATCTTTGCATCCTTAGGTCAGATCAGAGCCTCACATCTAATTAGTAAAATCCCCATCAAATGTATGCTCTCTCAGGGATAGAGACTTGTACCATCAGTCGATTCTGGCAGGTAGTATTTTTTTGAATTATGCAAGCAGTAATATTTGTTTACTAACTCAACCAATTAACTTTATTTTCCATCTCAGCATCAATACTCTAATACAGATCCTGGATTATTTTCTAAATATTATCTAACAATGCATTGCTAAATGAACCCAGTTTTCAATAATTTTCTGCCATTGAATTGTCTTGGTGTCCAAATTAAAATAAAGACCTGTAATATTTCTGATTAACATGCATCTTCCAGAATTAAAACAAGGATTGCATTGCAGAGTTACTTATGTTTGGGATAGCAAGCAGTCTTTGCTGACCAGGTTCTTGACTGGGAGCCCCTAATTTTTTCTTCCCACAAGCATCACTAATGTGCAGTATCTAGAGACTCAGATATGTCCAGTTTTCAAGCTCATCTACTTTAGGCTAAAGAAATCTGTCTGCAGCCTCTCCTAACCAGCTGCGGCCTACTATGACTTCCTTTCTGACCACTGCATCATTGTTTCCACTTTCTCAGGCTACCTCACTACTCTGGTAATCCAGCTAATTTGACTGAAACCTTGATTTGAGACATTGGCCATCAGGCCTAAAACTCAGCTCCCTTCTTGTAAAAAGAATTTTGCAGCTTAGGGACCAACTCGGTAGTTCAATCAGTCCATGTTGGTATCCTACCCTGCTTGATTCTAATTTCCATTCTATCTCTACCAGTTAAGATGTCACAGATCTGACTGCTGTTTGATTAAAATAAGGCAAGTAACACAGTAAATTAATCTAGTATGGCTGAACCACACCACAGCCACTACCAAACACTTTCTGTCACATGCAACTATAATTTCAGAAAATAGATACCTGTGTGCTTCATGGGATACTTCCCAAGACACAGATTAAGCGAATGTTAATTGCTCCAATTAGAGTGATTCCATTTTCACAGGCAGCAGGCTTGCATGTAACGTGTACTTAGCCAGTGAAATATGGAGGACCACCTATTGGAGCTTCAAGGAAAGTACATTGTAGGGGTGGGGGAAAATTTGCCCTTTATCTCCAAAAGTTTGCTGAAAGATCAACTCCCAATTAAGGCATTTAATAAGAGAAACATTAGGCAGATTAATAAGAGAAATGTTTATTTCCAAATACCATGCACATGGAGAGAATCATAAGAGTGATTATCCAATATCTCAGCGATAGTCAGACACCTTTATACATACATTTTAGGAGGGGTGTGGTGCTGGGAGCAGTGGCTCACACCTGTAACCCTAGCACTCTGGGAGGCAGTGACCAAAGGATTGCTTGAGCTAAGGAGTTCCAGACCAGCCTGTGCAAGTGTGAGACTCTGTCTCTACTAAAAATAGAAAATCTAGCCAGGTGTTGTGGCAGGTGCCTGTAGTCCCAGATACTCTAGTCTACTAGAATAGACAAGAGGATCGCTTGAGCCTAGAGTTTGAGGATGCTGTGAGCTGTGATGCCTGATGCCAGGGCACTCTACCCAGAGCGACAAAGTGAGACTCTGACTCAAAAAAAAGAAAGAAAGAAAAGAAAAAGAAAAAAAGGGAGGGGTGGAATATGGAGAACAGGTGCAACAGATGGTTTCTAAGGAGTATGAAACAAAGGAGGAAACAAACTGACTTATACATTAACCTAAGAGACAGGTATTGTGTTTTAAATGATTTGGGCCAGGTCTGCTTGAATTCTTCATCTTCTTTTCTGCAATATATTGAGCTAACAGAAAAAGGAAAGGAAGTCAGTTGCTCCCTTTGATTTTTTGATTAGGTCAGTCGATTTATGCTTGTAGAGCAGTGTTTTTCAACCTTTTCTCTCTCACAGCACACTTGAACCTATAGTTAAACTTCCACGCACAGCTAAATTATATTGATCAAAAACAAAAAGAGTAAAAAAAGAATATGCTCACTATGCTTTGAAATTCTTTCAAAAATAATTTAATTAATGATCTTTAAAAATGTTGGCAGCACCCCTAAGAGCCTTTCACGGCACACAAGTGTGCTGTGGCACACTAGTTGAAGTAATTTATAATTTATAAAGGGAAATCCACTTCCAAGGCCTCCTGATCTCAAATGGCCTTTAATTCAAAGTGGTCTTTAGACCAAGTAGTTAGATTCTGGGGTGGGAAATTTCCTCAGCCTCTTCAATACCACTAAGGACAAGAGATGGGGATCTGAACCTCTGTGACTTTGGAAGTTGCTGTGGGTGATACAGGGGCTGAGGCTACAACAGTCATTCTGCCCCCATGTAAAAAGCCGAAGAATGTCTGAGATGGAGCCACTGAATCAGACAAATCTGTGACCCTCTATATTGCCAGTCTTCTTATATTTTTGTCATTATTTAAGTTCATTTTAAGTGAGTGTTCTGTATTTAAAGTTGAAAGCATCCTAACCCATGTATTCAAGTTCTAATACAGGCCTAAGAGTGAACCAAGGTGGATCCATGTTTCCTTCCAAAGCTACAGACACATGTAAGGTAAATATGTGAACTCTTACGATAAAGATGAGTGAGAATGTGTGTGTGGGAGGTGGTGGCTTAGTGAGATAATGGGTTAATAGGGAAATACAAAACCACTATGAAGACTTCTGCTCTGGACAAGTTGGTGTAGACTCATTTCTTCCTGCTTTTTCCCCTACTCAGTACAACTAAATCCTAATTACTGCAACAGGTAACCAAAGAAAGTGTCTGAAATCTGATAAGGAGAAGTCAAACTGGTTTGGGACCTGAAGACTGGAAGGATAGCACAGTGACGGTGTGTTATTCTTCCCCTGCTAACAAAAGTCCACCCAGACCCAGCATTTCTGACCCTCACCACAGAGGCAGAAGACAGCCCAAGTAGGCCCCGTCTTCCCTGGGCCTCATTAAATGCTCCAGAAAATTCCACGTCTCCCATTCATGGATCTCTTGGGTTATAAGATAGCTGCCTGTGTCCTAAAATGTCAGGTTTCAGGCAACTATGTCCTTGGTTCTTAGAGTCTCCTTGACTGAAATATGATGAGACACCCCAAAATAAACCAAATATGAAACAAAGTTTATTGAGGAAGAAAAAGACGGGCTTACAGAGTAAGATATAGGTTTAGAAGGCTAGGTATGTTCCCTATAGGTAGCAAATAGACCCCGTTGTCATGGCAAGTAGGCAGAGAGACAAAGAGGCCCACATATGGATGCCACTTCTGTTTTAACCATCTGCACAAGGCCTAACTTGTGGTTCAGAGGTCACTTTGGAACCAGAGTCTTACTACACATGCAGACCTCCCATGGGCCTCTCTGAGAGCCCACTGAGAGGTGCAAACCACAATGTAGATTTAAGTTAATGACATGATAATTAGCCTTAAGATTCTTCTAGATCACCTTTAAGACCCTATTGTACCTATTGGTAGGCTAAAGGGTCTCTGCATCCTCATGCTAAGTTCTGATGGGTGGATTGGTAGACTGTGTCCTCCCCAGGTGTGAGCAATCACTGGGGGCAGAATTAAGGTGGGCAACACCGTGACAGGGGCCCAGGGGCCCTGCCCTCATCCTCTCTCCCCAGGAGAGCTGGATTTCTAGCTGTCAACCTAACAGATCCATCCGACACCCTTCTAGCAATTGGCAATCAGGGAAGCAATGTAGATGAATCTCCAGTGAACTGTAGTAGGTGGAGAAAAAAGCCAATCCCCAAAAGTTACATACTGTGTGATTGTATTTATTACATTTCTGCAATAATATAACTTTAGAAATGGTTGAAAGATTAGAGATTTCTTAGAGTTAGGAGTAGGGAGTATGGTGGGAGGTGGGTCTTTATGGTGATAGAGCTGCTCAAAGTCTTTGTGGTTGTGGTAGACACCTACGTACTACACATATAATAAGGTTGTGCATGAAATGTTACCCGAGGAAGAGGGTCTGATCACCTGTCACTATCAGCCAAATGCAGAGATAGGGATTATGTTCAACAAGGTTTATTGCCAGAAGGCCAGCAATGCTGGAGAACAGCAAGAGTAGCCTGTCAAATCTGTTCTGCCTCAGTAACAATTCTAAAAATTTTTATAATGAAATACAAGGAAACAAACCTAGGAAGTTTCAACTTTACCTGATCGGAAGTAACATCAAAGTAGTCTTCACTCTAACAATGAAAAATGTTTAAATAACAGAAAGGTAATTTTCACTTTAACCAAATTCTAAGAGAATCATTAAAGAAAACACCATATCATCAAAGTAACCTCTCCCAATATCACAACACCTATTGACTACGTGTGATTACCTCTTCCAAAGTCTTTTTAAACAAAACCCCTCACAATCATGGTAAAACATTAACTGGATAATCCTGGAAGGGTGTTGGGAAGGTTGAGCTGACCAGGACAGCTGTACTGCTTCAGCTTAGCTTCTCCCACTCCATCTTGCAGGCCACTTTTCTGGATTCAAATGAGTACAAGCTAAACTGAAAAAAATCTGAATAAGAACAACAGATGGCATCCAGTCCAGTTTCCTGGTTGTGACACTGTTTTATAGTTTTCTGAAATGTCACTGTCAGAGGTTTCTGAAACCCTGGAGCTGTCCACTCAACCATGTCTGGTTATGCAGCAGAACTAACAAGTTCCATGGTGTTACAGGTAACAGTGGGGTTAAGATAAGGGGGAGTAGAAATAAAGGAGCTAGGATCCCAATGCAGTGGGAAAGAAGCACAATTGTAAAGCAAAGCATAGATTATCTCGGAGAAATTGAGAAAGGGTCCCCCTCGCCAGTGAGAGGAGACACCACACAGAGGCAACATACAGGTTGAAATATCTTACGTTAACTCCCCCAGAATTATCGATATTGTAGATAATTACCTATAAAGCTTTCCATTGGTCCCCTTAGGTCTTTAGCTATTTTTGTCTGACATTGGTCACAGATTACCTCAGTTTCCACACATGCCCATTTTCCTTCTCTCTTTATCCATAATCACCACCTGCCAACTTCCTGACAATTACATGGTGTGTCTATCAGTCCTGTGATATCTGCGGCATTTACTGCACCCACTGTTCTGCAATTGGGACCATTACTCCACTTTTTGTCACAGGTAGAAAGTGTATTTTGTGGAAAATAAGTCATACTTGATCAATTGAGTCACAAGGTTCCCAAAACTCATGGTTTGCTGAAAGGCCCCCTTTTTTTACTTCCTTTTCTGAAAGGTTAGAAGAAGCCCAGATTATTTTCCTTCCCTGTAGCCCCACTTTATTCCTAATCAGTCACCAATGGGGAAAACCTGGTAAAGGAGATGATGGTTTTCTATATTTTTTCTTACAACTTATGCACATCTATAACAAATGTTAATAAAAGTTTCAATTACAAAAAGACTCATGTGTACCAAACTGCAACCCCATCTTTCTGGGATCTATGACCCCTGCTGTAGGAATCTCTAGGCTAGTTCCATTATAGAAATACCCGAGAGCGAGAAGCCCTATTTAGGTTCAGGCCTGGGTGACCCCCATAAACCTGTCAACATGTCTCTTCTCAAAAATGTTCAGAAAGGTCCAGCTCACTCTGAGGAAGGAACTGCTGTGTCAAACAAACTTATTTTTTTGATTCATCTATATTTGGCCATCTGCTTTCCACATCTGACTAATCTTGCTTCCTGAAGGTAACAAGGCTATATTTGACTACTTGTCATTTTCTACCAGATCTTAGGTATATCAAGGTAAATATCATGTACTCCTTGATAGAGGAGGGGGAACCTGGAGGAATAAAGGGATAATGAAGGAAGTTTACAGTGAACTTAAGCTGCCAATAAAACTGTGAAGCACTGTGCTAATTAGGTGAAAGAGTTGCCAAGAAGTCCTTTCATAGATGGTACTGGGGACCCTGAGCCAGCCATATGCAGCCTGTTCAGTGTCTGCTAACATGAAACATTTGTCATCTTCACTGGCAGGCACAGTGATACCTCTTGTAAAATCAGAGTGAAGGAGCTCAGGAAATTTCACTTCAATATGGGACTTCTTAGTATGGAGAGTATTCTGAATTAAAGGCTCTTAGAGATCAACAACCCCTAGGAAGGGGCTTTCCCTCTAACTGCATAACCATGAAGACTCAACAAAAGAGCAGAGGACTTCCCTTCTCTTCCCTGTTATTCTGCTATATTGCACAAAAGAAAATCAAGAATTCACCAGGTCTGGCCATATCATTTTAGACATAATACCTGTCTCTCGGGTTAATTTACAAATCAATCTGCTGCCTCCATCCATCCATTCTCCCAAGTATCTCTTCATCCTCCCTAGCAACCATTTATTGCCCCTAAACAGAATTACCTGTATTCCTCATCTCCCCCTCCTGCTAAAATGAGAATATAAAAATATGCAGATCCCACTGGGATTTGGGTAATCACTCTGCAATTCTCCCTCTGCCCATGGCAAATAAACCTCTGCCTCTAAATAAATCTCTTCTCCTTATTAATTAATTAATTCTGCCTTAACAGTGAGTTGATCTTTCAGTAAGCTTTCAGGAGAAAGGGGAAGTTGCCTTTCCACAAAGGCATGGAGTTGCAGAGTAAGACATAGGTACCTTACTTGTCTAAGCATCTTTCATTTGGGGACTCTTCCCTGTTTGTTTACCTGCTTTCCTGTGCTCCATCAACTGGAAAAGAATGAAGCAGAATGCATCCCGAAGAGTTCAGTGGGCGCTACCTCTGGTCTGAGTTCATTTATCCCTCATTCCTAGATTTCAGGAGGAAACCGTCCTCCCACGTCAGGAGAGTAATTAAGGCAATAGGATTTGGTCCTTCCCAAGAGTTCATATATTGAACAGTGGCTGAAAAGGACTACTTCAGGCTCTGACATTCCAGGTCTGTGACAATGACTTTATAAACAATAGTTTCTTGCAGAAAAATGATAGAGTCAGGGCTAATTTGTAAATCTTTAGCTAAAATATTTGGTTTTATTCTTTGTTCATTATTTGATTCATTTGTTTTTCTCAAGAATCCCTTGCTTATGGAAGTAGAATTTGCAAATAAATAAATAAAGTGACTAGCTGGATAAACCTGGCAATAAATAAAGCAACTACCTGGATAAACTTTGTCACCATTGTCTACACAGTCAGCTTAATATTTTACATTTTTGTTACCACACAGAGCATGGGCCCAATGATAGTTTAAAAATAAGGAAAGAATATCACTGCAAGCAAAGACAACCATTTGATTATGGGCTGCAGTGTAAACTACAAAGTCATGTTTTTGACTGGCAGGAAAATACACAAGTAGGTACCCTTTAATTCTGCTTAAGGTTATAATTCAATAAGCCACAATGCCTCCTGAGGCCACTAAACCTGAATCCTTGTGTTAATTCAATTTATGACTTTTTGTTAATCTTTGTCATAATTTATTGCTAAACCACTATTGGCATCACATCTAAAAATTGCGCTTATGGAAAAACCCAAAGGGCATATTGATACCTGTTTTAATGCTGTCAATTTAAGCTACTGTTGTGAATATACTGTACCCATGGCAGAAATTTACTTAGAAAGGTTAATATAGAGCCAAAAAAATCCAAAATGATATAGTCTATTTATGAATTCAGCAAACAGATCTGTAAAACTAGACTACTCTACCTAGTAAACTTCTGTTTCTGTATTGTTTATTATAACTTTCTCCTTCACTAGTATCGCAATGTGCCACACTTACTTAAGCTATATCTTTAATTAAGCATTAATAAAATATGACTTGGATAATTATTCTGGCAATTTTGTTATATAATTAGTGAATAAGTCACTATGAAATTGCATCATGAGATCTGACATAAAATTTAATGTGTGCATATGAGTGGCTCAATACGATAACTAAAATCATCCTCAAAACAAAAATAAGAAGGATTTTTCTGTGTCAGTGTTCCTTTCTTTTTAGAAATAATTCCCATGGAGAAGGAACATTTTTCAAATAATTAGATTCGAAATTTTAGAAGTGAAAATATATGTGTTCGTCTGTGGTTTCCACTTCACGGCATGCCCAGGGCTGTCCTTCCCAAGCCCTTGTGCTATGGGAACCATAGTATGCAGGGGACAGGACACGTTTGCTGTAGAGAAGGAGCCATATTGGAAGTCACACACTGTTTAAGCTATTGGCCCAGTCATCCCACCTTGCAGTAGTGAGGTTGGCTCCCTTGTTGCTAATTAATGCAGCGTTATCTCAGCTCCCACGCAGTAGAAAACATAGATACTTTAATGATGTGATCAAAGAAAGCATGCGTTATATTTTTTGGCTGAGGGAATGGAAATCAGCCTCAGAAAGGGCATCACTTTTAAAAACAATGACTATGACATAAGACAAAGTGGGTAAAAGGAAAAACAGTGATGAGATAATTAAAATTTACTTTTAGCTATTTTGAAATAAACCCTTGCGTGGTGCACATGAGGTGATGGTGAAGTTAATCAGTTTGATTTAAGCATTCCACAATGTACAGCAAAGCATCACATTGTAGCCCATAAATGTATACAGTTTTGATTTTAATTAAAAAATTAATAAAAAATAATAAAACATAAAAAAAGAAAAGAAAGTGAAACATAATATGGACAAGAACAGAGTAAACAGGTGGCATCAGGATGGGACAATTCCTCTTTCTTTACTGGTTGGAGATACTGACTTTGTCATAAGTAAACTCATATGTTTGGATCTACTTCTGAGATACCAAATTCCCATCTATATAATTATTTCTTCCGCAGAATGAAAAGAAGTTTTAATTAATTAATTTAGCATTTTAATTATTTGTTAGTCTCTTCTCATTATTTTCCTTGAGGGGGTTTTATGGCCAGTGTTAAATTTAATTTTTCCAAATAAAGTGTATAATGTTTGCACGTTTGTTTCTCTGCTCTTGAGGTTATTTTAGCTGAGGTCCCATTGAATTCATAATTAGAATTGAGAATTGCCTCTTTTACAGCTTGGTACTTACTGTCCAATCTTCTCTTCTAAGGACAATGTATATCTTTGCAATTATTTAATAAATGAAGTGATGTTTAAGTTTTTTTTAATTTGGAATTTACATATTTCACGTTCAGCATTCTATAAGTGTTTTGTTGCAATTTTTTCTATATGTAATGTTTTGTGTAGATTTATGTACATTTGTAACTAGGGCTATCATTGCATTTTCCTATTTCTAATAGAGTTTCAGTCGATGCTCTTCACTTATTCAGATACGTTACTTGCATATGATGCTTTTAACTTTACTTTCTAACATTTTTACTTATTTTTCTCTCTGGTCTAGTCACATCAGCTGTAATTCCAGGGAAATTTCCAAATTATAGAAATGATGAAAGCAGATTTTACTTGTCATTGGACATCACCTACTATTTATCATTAAGTATGAAGATTTTTTGGCATTTGTTTGATCTACAAATACACGATATATATGTGTATATGTATTTTTATGATATTTACACCTATATGTTATATATGACTATCACTGAATCTATCACACACACACACTTTTCCAGGAGGAGTATCTAACTGTTCCTACAGGATTTAGGCAGGACAGAAATTATTCCACCAAATAATGTTTCAGAGACTCTATGAAAGTGATCATATGGCTTTTATCTGATTAATGTGGTGAATTATATTAACATAACTTCTACTATTAAAGCACCATTGTATTTCTGGGACTTCTACTTGTAAGATTCTTCTGTGGCTTTAAAAGTTTTGTGGAAGTGACTGTGGTGGCACACGCAGTTGCCTCTGTAACCAGTTTGTTTATATATATGTGTGTATGAGTGAAAGTGTGTGTTATTTTCTGGTTTAGTTATTAAAATGATATTGGTCCTATTAAAATTATGTAAAAACATGAGAACTTTCTTCTGTATGCTAATATAAAGATATAATAACAGAATAACCTATTCTCTAAAGGTTTAAAAATGTTTACCTATGAAATCATTTGAAGCTTGATTTTATTAATTTCTGATTAATTATTATTAATTTCATTGATGATTAATTTATTTGGATTTCCCATCTTTATCTGCCCTCATTTGGATAAAATATATTTTCCAAGATAATTCTCTGTGCTGTTGATTCTTTCAAATGTGCTTGTATAGAATTTTGCAAAGTACACTTGCATACATGTGTGTTTCAAAAGAAACAGCTGTTAGAGAGGAAAACAAAGGCAACCAAAAAAGGAAACTCATCAAGAAAGCATTGCCACAAAATAGACACAAGCTAGTACCAGTTTTTCCTGAATTAAAAAATAAAAAAATTTTAAAGAGGAGTTGCTGCTCTCAAACCACAAATATAAAAATAGAAAGCACTTCTAAGGTACTTACATCATGCATCAGGCAATATTCTAACTGCTTTAAATAAATTAATTGATTTAATCCTCACTACATCTCTATCCAAGAGAATGATCATTATTCCTGTTTTAAGATAAAGAACTAGAGGCACTGAAAAATTACAGGCTCACAGAGCTATCGATAAGAAGCAATATTTCAAAGTGGGGATACAAAAACCCATGGAAACTGACAGAGGATATACAGCACTGGTTTGCAGAGTGAAAGCTAAAACCTTCACAGCTCTGATCACAGAAAAATTGGAACATTGATAACAGACCAAGAAGGAAAATAGAGGTTGGGAAAACCCTGGAAATCAAGAAGTGCAGAGAAGGAAGAAGAAATTTAAAAAAAGAAAAAGGGAAATAAACAAAGAGTTAAAAATAAAGAGGAAAAAAAAGCAGACATAAAAGGCACATAAGGACATTTAAAATAGGCATAATGAATATGCCCCTCAAAGAATTAAAATAGTAGTTCACAAAAATATTTACATTAATTCAAGAAACCCTGACAGAAAAAAAAGCTTGAATCTGAGACGTGAGAGGACCTTTCCTAGGGACATTAACAGAGAAGGATCTATAACAAGAGATACCCTACCTAGTAAAGCTATCAGAATTAGATGACAAAGAAAATAGGCCCTCACACAAAAAAGATCACACTACCTTTAAGGTAAAGGTAAAGAAATTAGGTTAACTTCAGGCTTCATAGCAATATTCAGAGCTAGAAGAAATACTCAATGAGTTTCCAAAGAAAAAAAAAGACTCAAAAATTGTTTTAACTTCCTATCATTTGAGAATAAAATGTAATTAAAAATAAAGTTCCCAGGAGCTCTTCTTGAAAAAGTTAATAAGAAACATTTTTTATTTAACCAGGAGATAAAAACTAATTGCGAAAGAACTGGCCATGGGTGTTGATTCCTTGTAAGTGTTTGTTAGACTAAGATTAAAACAAATATCAGGTTATGATTTCTGGACAGGTTGTAAATACGCTAAATTCAGCAAACATGTTAGAAAAAGAAGGGTAAGAAAGTAGGAGTTGATAAAGAATGCGGACATCATCTTTTATAACTGGATCCTAATACATATCTTCAGGAGCTTACAAACCAAATAACAAAGGCATAAGTATATTTGAAGGCATAAAATATTTAACAATTAAGAAATACAATCAGCTAAAATCAAGTGGTAGGGAAAAAGTAACAATATCGTAATTTTTTCATTTATTAAACCAAAGCCAACAGATAACTTCTAACAAAACGTAGAATTAGATACAATAGAACCTCTTTACGTTGACCATCCAAGGGACTGTAACAAACTAGTCAACATATGGAGGTGGTCAACATAAGGAACTAGGCCTACTGTACTGATATGTACATGTGATGCATGTCCAGTCTATGAAAATTAGGTCAACTTAAGGACGTGGCCAACGTGGGAAGGTGGTCAACTATTGAAGTTCTACTGTATGTTATGGAAACTTTAATTTTATACCTTCATAAAACCTTGCTGGAGGGCATTTAGGCAATAACTATCAAAATTAAAACAAGCATCCCTTTACCCTGAGCCACTAGTTTTAGGAATTTATCCCACAGACATTTATCCTAAATGTGTTAAGAAAATATTTGTAAGGACATTTATTATAGTATTGTTAGCAATAAAAAGATCTGAATCCATTTAATTATCTATTGAAGATTCATTAATTTCTAGTACCTTCAGATAATGGAATGATCTATGGTTGTTAAGAAAAAACGTTGAGTCAATTCTGAAATAATCTTCAAGATGCATAAGATTAAAATCTAAGTACATAACAGTTTATATAGTATGCTGCCATGTGTAAATCCTTTTTAGAAAGGAAAACATTTATGTATATGCTTTCATTTGTACATAACTCTGAAGGAATACATTCTCTTATGAACATAAAAATGATGGGTAATTTAGTTGCCACCTTAGAAGAAAACTGGATGGCCATGAGGGCACAAATGGGCACAGACCTATTTTTACTTTTTTAATTGTGTACCAAATACATGTATCTAGTATTCAAAAATAATAAGAGCTTTGTTTTATATCTAATGTGCTGGAGAAATGGACACATTTTTTAAAAATGTAATGGGAGGGCAGCACCTGTGGCTCAAAGGGGTGGGGCGCCAGCCCCATATGCCGGAGGTGGCAGGTTCAAAACCAGCCTCAGCCAAAAACTGCAAAAAAAAAAAAAAAAAATGTAATGGGAGATGCAGAAGTAGTTATTGTATACAATACTATACTATATTATTTTGAGAAAAGGGAGCCTAGGGAGCTCTGAGGGATTGGGAGTTTTCTAGAACTAGACTTGGTATAAAGGAAGGGTAGTTTTCTTATTTATTTTCGTGATAGAGATGTGAGCATTCATAAAGATTACAGAAGTCAAGGTCAGGGGGGACTGGAGAGAAGGGTGAGGGGGAAATGTAAACTAAAAATAAAATCCTAAGGTCCCTGGCTAACTGAACCAAACTCCCCACACCTTGGACAAGGAGATCCCGGAAAAACCTTAAAACTGAGTTTTTGGCCGTGAAGAGAAGGGAGGTTAACATGCCTCTTTATACCTTCTCCCTTTTGGAGTTTAGATATAACAGTTGATCAGTATTAATGTTAAAACAGAAATCATAAGACTGAAAAAACAGACTTTTTCTGACAATAGGATACTAGTTTATTAACAGGACCTAAAGCCACACAAGGCAGAGGTTAAATCATACTTGCAGGCCATCAATTCGCTTAGCAGATCACTTGAATTGGTATATTGTGGCTTGTCTCTGATTAACAGGCTTCCTTATCCTAACTAAACATTCTAGGCCTTTAGACAAAGCTTTATTCCTTTAACCAATTGCAGATCAAAGACTCTATGAACCCATCTATAACCTGAGAGCCCTTCCCTTCAAGATGTCCCACCTATGCGGGCAAAAGCAATGCACATATACCTTCCATGTTTGGATTTATAATTTAACCTGAAATTCCTATCTCCCTAAAATTTATAAAACCAAATAGTAGCTCAGCCACCTCAAGACCACTTATACAAGGCTTTCTGAGTAGAGCTGCCTTGGTTGCAGTCACGCACATTGCCTCAGAATAAACCTCTTGAACAGTTCTGCAGAGTTTGGATTTTTTCCATTAACAAAAACAAATATAGTTCTGAAATGTGATTGTACCTGATAGAAACTACATTCAGCTGCTCACATCAGAGATATAAAACAACAGGGCCTAAACAAGATGGAGGCTTTTACTCATACAACATAAAGTATAAAAATGGGTAGCATAGGTGGCTCCATGTTGTCACTTACATTCCAGGCCTCTTATCTTTCTATAACACCACCCTTAACATTTCTAAAGTCACACGGATTATAGAATTGCCACTGTGGGATTAGAATGAATGGGAAATGAAAAACATTTCTGTAAAGTTGAGTCGTTTCCCAAAACTCCCCACCCAGTGATGCTGACTAATCTCACGGGTCTCTCTTCCATCTGTACAGAGGACTGAAAATATAATCTGAGCTGGGCATCCTGCTGCCCAACAGACAGCACAAGAGGGCCTTTTCTAAGGGGAAAGAGCATGCCCCTCTACCACAGTTTCAGGAAAGTACCCCAACTTACTCCAAAAGGAGGGATATAAAAGTTGCAAATACAAGGATAAAATCATTTTGGTCACATCCGGGCAAAACAGGACTGGGAAGGCCCACAGGAGAAGAGGCTCATACTTATGTGTCTAAGAACTATTTCTAAGGACTTTCAAAAAAATTCTTTCATGTCTTTTGTGTAGCTCCTTTTTTTTGATAAAGCTAAGATATTCTTTAGGACTGTAGTAATTCTGACCAAAATGTTCATGGAAGAACAGTTGCCCAGTAATGCCATCTCCGGCAATGAACTGGCAACAACTCTGGCTTTGAACCTCTGGAACCAACAAACTCTGTTTCTAAGCAGCTTATATAAATTTCTTTTTTGTTAATAAAATTTTCCCTTACCCTTCCTCCACCAAATGCACTGGTATTTTACCATTTCATGCATTGCAATTATAACCCTATTTCTATTCCTGAGTAAAACAAACGTATTGTTACTGCCCAACTGGGTCCCTCACCCACCACCCAGACAAAGGCCAATACACTGAGACAGCAGGAGTTTCGGCAGATAAAGAGTTTATTATCATGAGGTACCAGGAAAGGAGATAGGAGAAATTTCTCAAATACATCTCCTTGAGAAATCTGGGGCTCGGTGGGTTGGCAAACAAAGGGCCAAGGAAGTGGTTCTGCTGATAGCCTAGGGATGAACTCATAGCATTGGGAAACAGAAATTGTCTTTCTGACTAAGACAGCTTCTGGGCAGGGGCACAAGACTTGTTGGATCAGTTCCAACACATAGCCACTGGTTCAGTTGACATAGTTCGTCTGCCCTAATACAGAGTTTGGAAGGCATTTCAAAGACCAGGGTTAGGTTTTTTGATGGCAATGTTATCTATAGAAGAGGTTGAGAAAGGCACAAATCTTGCCCCTGGTGAGGAAATATGGCACTTATGTAGTAAGCAGCTAAAGCAGGGTTAGGCAATTGCAGAAAATCCAGAGTAGCACTCAGGAAGAATATGTGGGGGACACCAGAGAAACAAGTATTCATAGGAGTGGGTCACTGGCTAAAAAAGAACTAGATTGGAAATGGTGTGGTAATTCATGCACGTAACACAAACAGCCACATATATATTGTTAACTTGTAGCAATATCTATAGAAATCAGAGCTTGATCATATTCCTGCATATGGTCTTAAAATATTTTAATATAGGTGGTTTCAATATTTAGAGAGAATTTTCACTAGTGTCTATTTTTTATGTTGACACTGACCTCTCCAGATTGCCACAGGGACCTAAAGTTCTCCCTGTTGTCAAAACCAGAAGAAAGTTTCAGTCTAAGTCCAGTTGCTCAATGCACAAAGATCCAATGAGGATTCAAGGAAAAAAGGAATTTTTTTTAAAGATGTCTTGTTGAGAAAAGGGAAGAAGCTGCCTCAAATCCTTCTCTCTAATAATGGAGAGGATAGGTTTTTATAAGCAGGGGCCTCATGCCTTGGGGCAGATCAAGGGGCAAGGATGGTGAGTCCTGGCACAGAAAGTCTGCCTTAGGCCCTTCAGAATCTCAACTCCTTTTTCTTGAAGAAAATCCATCATTTATGGGAAACAACTCAAATGTCAAGAAGTTAGTTAAGGGACAGGATTACATGAGGGTGATGGAAATTTGTTCAATGGGAGGCAGGTTACCTGTGTAGAGTTTCTGCTGAGGGTTAAAGCATTGATCTAGGAAACTATAGGTAAAATTATTGCTTCTAAATTTTTGCTGGAGGACAGAGTTAATGCAAACACTATATTCAAGCTCTATCAAGCCTAGGAAGGCTGAATTGTGGCTTCCTACAAGTAAAGCTAGACAGGGTACAGTAGCCCTGGCTTTGAATTCCTTCTGTGAACTCTCTGACCTTGGTCCTGCTAATGCCATTGGCTTCAGTTCCCCTGTCCCCAAGATGAAGTACTTTGTCTAAATAACTCTAAGGATCCCTCTATTGTTAAAGTTTTATGTGAACACTTTATTGAATTAACTAATTTCCTCCTGGAAGTAAAGAAAATTGGTGACTTAGTGGATTCCCCAGGAACCAGAAGCCTCGTAGAGACTGGGAGGATGAAATGGGTGTCCATTTCTAGGAGCTGCCCAGGGCACAGCAAGAAGCACCAATATAGGGGCCTGGTAAATCAGGAATCTGTGGGTCTCCATGGAGTTGAGGTGATTGCAGAAAATCCAGAGTAGCACTTAGAAAGAAGATGGGGGAGGGGAAACACCAGAGAAACAAGCATTCGTAGGAGTGAGCCACTGGCTAAAAAAGGACGAGCCTGGAAATGACGTGGTACTCATGCTCATACACACACAGCCATGTAAATTTATACGTGAATACATGGGTCCGATAACAAGACTAGAGTTAAAATAACATACTGTGTGTGTTTGCGAAGCAGCCACAAAATGTTTGCTTAAAAACAAAACACTTAGGTGCTAATTGGCTCCATAAGAACACCATTGCAATCTCTTTAAGATTTTGCTTTGGTTCCAGCAAAGCTGAATTTATGAGGCATCCAGGTATTTAAACAAAATCATGGCTCTAATTGATTAAATGCATAAAAGCAAAACGATGCTATGTAAATACACTTAAAGTATAATGGCATGTGAATTAACATAAAATAGAGGATATTCCACATTGTACATTCCCAAGCTGTGAAGCAAGCTCAGAAAAAAATGGGTGGGAGCTCTTTACACAGACCTCCCACCCATCCCCAGTATAGGCAAAATCTGGCTTGATGTTTCCACTGTTATTCAAAACTGATTATAAGGAACAGTCCAATGTTCAAATGGAGCCCACAGCAAGTACAAGCTATAAAAAGTACTGGCTTGTCACTAAGAGAATATGAACAAGTTTAGCACATCTACTTTTCCGCACTTGAAGTATTCAAATGCGCCTGTAAGGTGATTATCAAGGGATTTTTCAGAAAGATAACTTTTCCTCTAAGTCTTTTTATCCAGGCGTGATATACAAATGTGCAATATATCTTTTCTATAATTAAATAAACTGTTCCCCTGCTTCATAGAAACTTGGCAACAAATGACATCTACATGATCCTTTTGGAGGAATAAACATATCAGGAGTTATATATTGCAAGTAAACTCTTAGAAAATGGGCATTTTAATTGATTATTGAGGTAGTAAAATAATTGAAAAAATCCTTTTTCACCATATTTCTTTTTTCCACCCCCTTTTTATCATTGTTGAGAATTCTAGTTACACTGTCGAAAACTTCCATTCCATTGTGTTACTTTGTCATCTTGACTCAAGAAAAAATGTCTGCTTGGGGAAAACAGTTTAGTCAAAAGCAACTGTGATAAAATGACTTCTTTCCTTGGGATAGATCTCTAGTAGTAGGATTGCGGGGTCACATGGTAAGTCTACATTTATTTCTTTGAGGAATCTCCATTTTCAGTCCCACCAACAATGGGTAGGTGTCCCTTTCTCTCTGCGTTCACACCAGAATCTATTTCATTTTTATTTTGTAATAATTGCCATTCAAACATGAGTATCTCATTGTGGTTTTAATTTTCCTTTCCCTGATGTTTAGTGATATCAGCCATTTCTTCATGTATTTATTGGCCATTTATCTTCTTTTGAGAAACTTCTGTTCAGGTCTTTGGCCACCCTTTAATGAATTTGTTTGTTTTCTTCTTGTTCGTTTAAGTTCTTTGTAGATTCTGGATGTGAACTCTTTATTAGATGAATAGTTTGCAAATATTTTCTTTCATTCTATAAGTCGTCTATTTACTCTGTTAATCGTTTCCTTTGCTATAGCAGGAACTTCTAAATTTAACTCTCATTTATTTATTTTGGTTGTTGCTATATTTGCCTTTGGGGTCTTAGACAAAATTTTTGGCCCACTTCAATATCTAGAAGAGTTTTTCCAACGTTTTCTTCTGAGAATTTTTATGGTTTCATGCCTTACATTTAAATATTTTATCCATATTGAATTAATATTTGTATATAGCAAAAGATAGCAGGGCTGTTTTGTTTTTGTGCTTGTGGCTATCCAGTTTTCCCAACGTTATTTATTGAATAAGGTTTCTTTTCCCTGGTGGAGTATGCTTTCTCAAATATCAACTGGTTGTAGGTAGATGGTTTTAAGTCTGGGTCTGCAGTCTGTTCCATTAGTCTAGGTCTCTTTTTTAAATCCGCACCATGATGTTTTGATTATCATAACCTTGTAATATAATGTTGAAGTCTGGTAACGTAATCCTTCCAGATTTGTTCCTTTTGAAAAGACACCTGCACTTGAATGTTTAGCGTGGGAAAATTCACAATTACAAGGATCTGAAATCAACCTAAGTGCCAAGAAATTCATGAGTGGATTAAGAATATCATGAATGTTACATTAATCAGGTGGATAAAAATATCTCCGATTGTATGGGAAGCCCGCACACTGTACTCCAAGCTTGAATCATTGTACACAGTTATGACTCAATAAAAAATAATAATAAAAAAAAAAAGAACGAGGTATACATATGACAGATTTCATTAGCATCTAAATTGATGCAAGCACAGAGCAAGACTCAGTCTCTGGTGAGGTTGTCTTCTTTCCAGCATTACTGTACTTAGAGTGAGAAGATTCATCACAGATCATAGAGTCTTCGCTCCTTGAGGGACAAGATTACACCTTTATGGTTACAGGGCTAATAAGTAGTATAGATGGAGTAATATCCAAGAGGTATGGACTCTGAATTCAATGTTCTTTCTCTGAATCGATTCTTATTCTCCGTTGCAGCTTTTACATTCATACCCTGTCATTTATCTCTTCAAGTTGAATACATGGGCTTGGTTTTGTAAAAACGTTGTTCATTTGTTTTGTATCTACTTTCCTTTCTGATGTTTTCTAATTCCCATAACATCTGTATTGGCCAGATATAGCACTGAGGACCGACAACACAAAGATACAGATGACACAACTTTCCCTCCTGAGGAAGGGCAGGAATTAGATACACAATTCAATATATTATATGCTGTGGGAACTCAGAGTAGAAATTAACCAATGGGGCTTTGAGGAGTTGGGGAAGAACTTTTTTTAGAGAAAGCTGCATTTAGCAGCATTCAAAGGATGTATAGGATACTGCCAGATGGGTAGGTTTGTGGGGAGGACAGAAATGCAGCTTGCACAAAGGATTGTGAAAAGAATGGAGATAAAGTCAGGAAGACAAAAGTACAGGATATGATGAGAGATGTGTGCTGGAGGCAGTTGGAAAGGCAGGTGAGGAGCGTGTTGGGCCTTCTTAACCCTTTCAGAAGTTGGAACTCTCTCTATAAGTAGTATAGATGAGAGATAGTTAAACAAAGAGAGAGCGATGAAAGCAGAGGGCCAGGTGGGAAGTTGCTACATACAATTACAAGGTTAAAAGATCCAAATGGCAAGAACTACCAGCAGTAGGAAGGCATTGGGGAAGTGGGCTAACCTCAAAATCTGTCTTGAAACAGTAACTGGGTTGAAGGGGAGAGAAGAAGCAAAGGTGAATCTGAGGGTATTAATTCAGGGAATTGAATCACTGATGATAGCAAATTGTGAAAAGGAAATTGGAAAGAGCAGACAAATTCTGGGTAAAAACGACTGACAACAGACATGTCACAAAGAACGTGATGCTCAAGTGATAGGTATAATTGCCTATGGGTTGCTGAGAAGAGTCAAGGTGAGATCCAGAAGGAAGGAAGCAGAAATTTAGTATCTTAATATGGC
Source organism: Perodicticus potto (assembly GCA_963574655.1). NCBI lineage: Eukaryota > Metazoa > Chordata > Mammalia > Primates > Lorisidae > Perodicticus > Perodicticus potto. The sequence goes on from CAUYRH010051888.1 coordinate 27,401, forward strand.
TTTAAATTTAAAATGCGTTAAAGATATCTGAGTGTTCTTCCAAATTGTCCAGGCCGTGTCATGTAAGAAGGAATGAGAATTGGAGTTTAGATTATTTTTTTTGACAGTGGAAAAGGGTATGAGATACCTAAACTTAAAAACTATGTGATCTTTAAATTAATCACCATTGGAATAATTTGAGTAGGGTTGGTATCAGCTATTTTTAAACATTTGGTAGAATTCATCAGTGAGGCCATTGGGCCCTGGGATTTTCTTTAATGGGAGATTTCCTATTGCTGCTTCAGTTTTGGTTATTGGTCTATTTAGGTGTTGGATTTCTTCCTTCATCAATCGTGGCAGGGTCTTTGTGTTAAGGAATTTACCCATTCCTTGTAGGGTTTCAAATTTGCTGGCATGCACTTGGTCATTGCCGTCTCTAATGGTCCACTGAACTTCTATAGTATAATTTATAATGTTTCTTTTCTCTCAGATTTTATTTATTTGCTGTCCTCTCTCTTTTTCTTAGCCAGCCTACTAATCATATGCTAATTTTGTTTACATTTTCAAAAAACCAACTTTTCATTTTCTTGATCTTTTGCTATATTTTTATTATTTCAATGTCTTCATTTATGCTCTGATCTTTATTATTTTTTAGTCTTCCCACTCATGATATAAGCGGTTCACACCCAGGATGACAGCAGTAGGATACAATTACCATGTATCTATCTGTGCATTTATTGTTACCAATGAGTTTTATACCTTCATATGATTTCTTATTGTTCATTAGTGTACTTTTCTTTCAGATGGAAGAATTTCCTTTAGCATTTTTGTATGGCAAGTCTGGTATTGAAAAAAAATCCCTCATCTTCAGTTTATCTGGGAAACGCTTTATTTCTTTGTGTTTGAAAGATAACTTAGCAAGGTATAATATTCAAGGGTGAAGGTTTTTTTCTTCAACATTTTGCATATGTCTTGACACACTCTCTTGGCCTATGAGATTTCTGGTAGTTTTTGGCCGGGGCTGGGTTTGATATATGGGGCCAGAGCCTTAATCATTTGAGCCACAGGTGCCGCCCTGGCCTATAAGGTTTCTACTGAGAAGTCGGCTGCAGATCAACTGGAGCTCCTTTATGTTTTTTTTTTCCCCCTTACTCTTGTTGCTCTAAGAATCCATTTTTTATCCATGACCTTTGGGAATTTAATTTTTAAATGCCTTGAAGTAGTCTTATTTAGGTTAAATCTGTTTGGTGTCTTATGACCTTCCTATACTTGAATATTGACATCTTTCTCTAGGTTTGAAAGTTTCTTTGTTATTATTTCTTTGACTTAAGTTTCTACTCCTGTCTTTCTCTTTCTACCTCCTCTTTAAGGCCAATAAACATTTGCCCATTTGAGGCTATTTTCCAGATCTTGTACGTGAGCCTCCTTTTTTATTTTCATTTTTCTTTTTCTCTTTTCTGACTCTCTATTTGCATATAGCCTAGCTTCAAGCTCACTAATTTTTTTCTTCTGCTCAATCAATTCTTGCAGTTGACTCCATTGCATTTTTCATTTTGTCAGTTGAATTTTTCAGCTCCAGAATTTCTGCTTGGTTTTAAAAAATTATTTCAATTTCTTTGTGAAATCTCTCTGAGAGGACTCTACATTCCTTTGCTGGATTGTCTTGAAGTTCATTGAGCTTCTTCACAATAGCTGTTTTGAATTGTCTGTCTGAAAGGTCACATGTCTCTATCACTGTGGACTGGGTCACTGGTGTCTTATTTAGTTCATTTGGTGGATGTTTTTGATGCTTGAGAACGTCCCTCAATGTCTGAGCATTGCAATAGGTATTTATTTTAATCTTAGCAGTTTGGGCTTCTTTGTATCTGTTCTTCCTAAGAAGACTTTCCAGATGTTAAGTAATTGAGTGTTGTAATCTAAGTTGTTAGTTACTGCCACCACATGAGCACTAGATAGTATCCCAAACCCACTAATGCTGCGATTCTTGCAGACTCCGAGTGGTACATCTTTGGGTAAGATATGAGAGAACTTGGATTACCTGGCAAAGCCTTCTGCTTTCTTCCATCAGTTTTCTTTCACACAGAAGTCTCACTCTTCATGCTGGGCTGCCTGAAATTGGGGGAGAGGTGACATGAGCATTCCCTCATGGCCAACACTGCTGAGACTCAGGTAACATCTGAAACCAAGGCTTGAGTTTATTCAAGGCTCAAGGGATCTTAGCCAGCAGCTGGTGAATCCTGTGAGGATTTAGTCTTGCTTTTCAGGTAGTAAGTTCTCTTCTAGCCCATGGTGAGTCTAGAAGTGCAACATAAGTTAAGGCCTGAAACCAGGGCTCCAGGAATCTGCTTGGTGCTTTATTTTTCTGTGGCTGAGCTTGTACCCAAGTTGCTGGACAAAGTCATCTGGGCTTTTCCCTTTCCTTTCCTTAAGCATAAGGAATATCTTTCTTAGTTGTAGTGCCTGGAGTTGGGGGAGGGGTGAGTAGGAATGTCTTTGGGTGCCACAGCTGGTATTTAACTGGGTCATGTGCAACCCAGGTCCACAGGTTCCAGCCTAGAGCAGCCACGAGACTTGCTAAAAGCCCTGGCTTACTTTCCTCAGCTGGTGGTGGGGCTAGCCAGGACTTAGATTTCCACTTCTGGGGTGGAGGATTTCCCTCTAGCCATGACTGGTCTAAATGCTCCCTTCAAGGATACTGGCGGCATTCTTTCCTGTGTTATATTTTGCTATGACAGGTAGCCTTCAGTTCCAATGTGAAGCCTCCCAATCACTTCCCTCTGCCTCCCCCAAGCACACAGGTTCCCTTCTACCAGGTGCTGGCAAGTACTGCTGTTCTAGATGGGGGGAGGGTGGTTTAGGCAATTCAGGGCTATCTTTTCTGGCCTCTTCAGTACCTCTTCTTTTGATATAATTTTAAAAACAGGTACAGTTCTTGCTCACCTGGTTTTTGGTTGTTATGAGAGTACTTTCTTGCACAGACACTTGCTCAGCATGGTGATCCTGTGGGGAGACTATCGCAGCAGCTGTAGTGTGACCATCGTGTCCCTCTGCTATTATGAAAACTTTATTAAGGTATTCAGCCTTTTTTCCTTCATTGTAAAATGGGATAAATATTCTATACCTTAAACAGTTGTTCTGCATTTTATCTTTTCATTCATTCTTTCATATATGTAAACATTCATTCAGTCACCTGCAATGAATGAGTGAATGATGACCATGTTTGGCTGAACCGGGGAACTGACCAGTTACTTGGTAAAACTTCCTCTGTAAAGCAACAGTTAGGGACTGCTTTGTGGTTTATCAGATTTCATGTCCCCTTTATCCACCTTCCTTTCTTAACCTCCAAACCAACTTACTCAAGGGTCGTTCCTAGTCAGCTTACATTCAACATGCTTTTCCAATGAACAATTGTTCCTATCCTCTTTTGTATTGTTGCTTATCTTTACCTGATATCTCTTGTTATAGTAAAAAAAACCTTGAATTTTATTTAGATAATCAGTTCTTTTCCACTCTTGGTATTTATCATTTGGGCAGAGATGCCCATCTTTGCATTTCAGCCACACATACACATCCCAGCTCTGACCAGGCAAAGAGCTGCATGATTTTGATCAGCCACACTGGTGGTTTCAGGGATGGTAAAGTTACATAAGCAGGGCCACTCAGAGGGAATCCAAGGATTTCCTATCAAGAATTACTGAAAAAGAGGCCTCTTTATCCACCTGTCGATCTAAGTGGATAGTATATAAGTTAGAAGCTATTGAAAACCATTTTTTTTTTTGGCAGGATGCAAATGAGAACCTACCCTAGAACATACCCAAATGCGCAGAATACTGAAGCAAGAGCTGGAGAGATCATTTTAATGATATTTTTGAGACCTTGGGTCTAGTGCTTCCTAAAGCCATGCACATTCAATGAATGTACCAATTGTAGGACCCAATACTTGTTTCAGCCATTTTGAGAAAGATTTTTATTACTTGACACTGCAGGAGCCCTGATGGCTATGTGAGCCCAGTGCATTGGCCTTCACGAACACTGTGATGTCCCCGCTTCCCGGAATTGGTTCTCTTCACGGTAACCTTTAGGAATTTGGCTCCTGTTGATTTCACAGTGCTTTGCTCCCTAGTGTGGGACCCACTAACCCTGGGGTGGGAAAATCTCTTCCTGAGTACTTTTCAGCCATGAGTGTATACTATGCCTTGCTCCTAGCTGGCATTGGTGACAGGTGCAGTGATAACATTAGATTTAAAATGAATAAGAGAGCCCCAAACCATATCTTGATTTAGCCACTTTTAAATCCTTGCTCATCTGCCTGTTTACGATTCAGATCCTTGAGAATAAAAGCAGTTAACTGTTTGGCATTATGTACAATCTGTTGCACAATCTGTCCTCCAATGACATTTTTTAAACTTTTAATTATTTACTAGATATTTAAAATTTAGTCTCAGATCATCTGTTCATTTGTTCAGCATCTTCTATATGCCAGTGATAGTGTGATGGACACACAGTGACGGTAAACACAGTGCCTGGTCTGCAATATCAAAAGTTTATGTGGAGGTGGGGATTGGCAGGTCACTCACATAAATAATCAAAGCTACTCTGAAGCTTCAGGACCTGGCAGAGGAAAACACTGCAGAACAGATTACTGAGAATCCTCTTGCTGTTGCAGTAGTTTTATCACCAGGATTTTTGTCTCTACCTTTCACAGAAATTTCATAGTCCTTAAGAGGTCAGGCTCCCATAACAGAGAGCTGGGTTCAGAGCTCACATCCGTGTATATCTCTAGCCAAATTACCTAACCTCTGTTAAGTCTTAGTTTTCCCCTCTTTGCCAGGGAATAAAATGTTGGCCAGTTCTGGTGGCTGTAATGATTAAGTGGAGTCATGCAGTTGAGAATTTAGCACTGTGCTTGATCAGCAGACAATCCTTAGTACAAGACAGCTATTAATTTTTTTCCTAGTATTACTCTTATTTAACTGAAGAGGACCAAAGATAAGATGCCAGTCTACTTGTCTTTTAAGATTCAGCTGAAATACTATCTCATTTTTGAAGGTGTTTAGTTATATCATTACTCATGCTTTTGCCTTTATTAAAGTGGCTATGATGATTTTTTTCTGTTTTCTTCATAAAGACAGACACAATGCATTTGCTATGATTTCATCATCAATAGTTAGAAATGTATGTGACTCATTGATTTTTTTAATGTAATGGACAGATATTTAAGTGATTTATATTTGAAAGAATTCCTCTGACTCTTGTTGAGGAAAGACCATAAAGGGTCAAAGGTAACTGGAGACAACAGGTTGATCCAGGAGAGAAATGATGGTGCCACAAGCCGATGGCAGAAGTAGTAAAACTTGTTAATAGTCTACCTATATTGGAGCTACGACCAAATATTTGGAAGGAGAAGACTAAGATTAACAAGAAATAAAAAAAAGAATGTGAAATTAAATCAAAAGCCTTCTGGTTCTCTGATGAGTAATTCAAGAAAGGAGTTTTGTTTGCTGGTAAATTGTTTGGCCTGTAGATGGCTCCATTTTCCTAAAGGAAATTAGAGATTGTTTTATGTTCTAGAAAATTTCTGTTCTGCTGTATGTTTGGCTTTCCCAGACTGATGTTGTGGCTTCCCTGTAAATTAATAGGCAGTGTTGACCTTCTTTGTTCAGATAGATTTATATGCTCTGGCTTACATTTCTAACCTAAAGTCTTCATTTGTGAGCCCCTATTTAAGAACTGCTAAGAAACTCATGAGTCCAGCGAAAGCTTGTGTAGTTTGATTACTTTAGTGGATCTCGAAATATTTTCATTTACTCATTCACTCATTTATTTAAGGAATGACTGTTGTGTTCCTGGAACAGTGTTAGAGGCAGTAAGGGTTATTATCATGAATGACAATTTATTTTCCATCTTTTTCTTATTATGACTTAATAAGAGCACCAAGCTCCACATTTGCTAGATAACATTTATTAAACATCCACTATGGGCGGGCACCATTATGTACATCCTCTCACTAAAGTGGTTGGCAAGTGTCATCGGTGTTTAAAAGACGAGAAAAGTAAGGAATAGGGCCGGTAAGTAGCTGAAGTTCAACCTGGGGTTTGATCGTGAACACCAGTCCTTGCAGTCCACTTGGCTCCAGCTCATTCTCTCTGAAGTGTGTGCCTGACGTCTCCTAGCAGAGGGAGACGACTCCTCTGATCAGTCCTTATGGAAGCCTGGCTCCCTTCCTCCGTTCTTCTTTGTAACTTTTGCATTTGCCTCATTTCTTTGTCTCCAGATTATGTTAGTTTTTCTCCCTTCTCTGAGTTTTTCGAGCTACTACTGCGTACACATAGCAAAGGCCCCGTATTTGTGGTGAATATGAATACAAAATAAAGAATGAGATGAACTGAATCTTTCATGTGACCAATGGGTTTTTATATGTGAAGTATCTTCTTAGAAGACACAAAGAGGCATTAGGCTTAGAGTGAACAAGCCCTAAGGAACTAACATCCTCAAAATGTCAAACTTGAAATCAGCTCAGGCTCAGTTTCCTACCTCATCTTTTATACCGTCTCTCCATTGTCCCATTCCATGCTGACCTAGTGGGGAATTGTAGTAGAGACTGCTAATTGCCCTTCAATGTCAAGTCCCTCTTCTTCATTGGTAGGACACCCGAGTTCTACCTACATACATGGCTACACAGCTAGAACTGCACTTCCCAGCTATTCCTGCAGCTTGATACAGTCACCTGAATAAGTTCTGTCCTATTGAAGGGAGACAGAAAGTGTACATGCTGTTTCTGTGTTTTATCTTGAAAACCAACACATCTTTGCTCTCTATACCTCTTTCCTTATTTCTGCCCCTTGGGAGATCAGGTGAAGTGGAGCAGTCACCTTTAGACCTAGAGTTGAAAGTTCCACATTGAAAATGTCAAAGCTGCCTTTTAGATCTTGTACTGCTGTGTAAAAGAGAAATGAACTCCTCCCTTACATAAGCACTGTAGTTCGGGTCTCAGGCAACTGTGTTTTTTTCCACAATTAATATAGAATTTGATAATTAGAGTTGAATCACTGTCCTAAGAGACATGTTAAATGTATGCCACTGACTAACATTTGGCCTTGACGGGCAGGACACACATATTGTAAGCTTGATAGCTGGTGATACCTCTTAGGGTTTGGTAAGACATGTGATAAAAACTCATCTGCTGTACCTTGGAAGGCAGTCTATGTGCTAACAGAGTCTATACCTGGCCATACTTATGGAAAAAGTTATACTATTAATGTAGATTGGCTTCCCCCTCCCCCTACATTTAGCAAACCCTATAAGAAAAAGTTGAAGTCAGGCTAGTTATTGGAGATGGTGCTGATGAAACAGCAAAGTTTTACAAGCTGGGGCCTCAAGCTTCTGTTACCTCCCTTTCATTACATATTATTTTTTTCAAAAAATAAGAGAGAAATCAAGGCAAAAGATCAGATCCACGGCGTTTTCTTCCTGCCTAAGCTTACCGGTTTAAACTATCTCAAGGTAGATACATTTCAATAAAGAGAAATATGGATGGAAAGGAAACCTTTGGCTTTTGTTCCTTATACAGGAACTAAACTGGAAGCAATTTGGTCAAATATATGACCAAATATTATATGGGCCAGCCTGAGCAAGAGTGAGACCCATTTCTACTAAAAATAGAAAAAAACTAGCCAGGTGTTGTGGTAGGTGCCTGTGGTCCCAGCTACTCAGGAGGCTGAGGAAAAGGATTGGTCAAACCCAAGAATTTGAGGTTGCTGTTAGCTATGATGCCGTGGCACTCTACCCAGGGTGATAGATGGAGACTCTTTCTCAAAAAAGGAGAGAGAGAGAGAGAGAGAGAGAGAGAGAGAGAGAGAGAATGAATATGAACATTACTGTCAATGAAACCACAAGCCTGGCTTTGGAAAGCCCCGTGGCACTGATGACTCAGCTCCCAAATATATACGATTTGTGTGTGGGATTGAAGATAGCATAAATAGAAGTCTCTATAATGTACAACATTTACAAATTATAAATCTAGTCAACAAAATATTAAATAATATGTTTCTATTTTCCACACTGAAAAGCATTGACAGGATTAGTCAGGATTCTCCAGAGGGATAGCGTGTATCCCTCTCTACAAGGACATTTCTCATGAGGGAGTGGCTCATGTGATTATGGACGTGGAGAACTCCCTTGATCTGCTGTCTGCAAGCTGGAGCCTCAGGAAAGCCAAGGGTGTAATTCCAGTTTAAGCCCAAAGGCCTGCAAACCCCAGGACTAATCGTATGTGAGTCACAGTCTGAGTCTGAAGGACCAAAAACCAGGATCATTGATGTCTGAAGGCAGAAGATGAACTTTCCAGCTCCAGCAAAAAGGGAAGGCTCACCTTCTGATTTTCTATTCTCTTCATAGCCTCAGTGGATTGGACAATGTTCACCTGCATTGGTGAGGGTGGATTTTTGATACTCTGTCTACCAGTTCAAAGGCTCTCATTTCTGGAAATGACCTCACAATCATACCCAGAAACAATATGTTTCCAACCATTTGGGAGTTTCCTTAGACCAGTCAAGTTGACAAATAACATAGACATCACACACAGTTTCATAATGACCTTGAAATCCAAGTCAAGGTTTAGAATTCTGAGACTCCTTAGAATTTCAGCAGTGTGTGAAGAGCAAACTTGTGTCTTGCAGTTTATTACCTTTCTCTGCCCAATCTTAGCTCTGTTCTGCATTGAAGGGACTTGAAATATACATAGATAATCTACTCTTTATGCCCACATCCAAACAGCTGAAGTTCTTTTTCTTTCTTTTTTTTTTTTTTTAGAGACAGAGTCTCACTTTGTCGCCCTCAGCTGTGTAACATCACAGCTCACAGCAACCTCCAGATTTTTTGGATGTAGGGGATTCTCTTGCCTCAGTCTCCAAGTAGCTGGGACTACAGGCACCCACCACAACGCCTGGCTATTTTTTGTTGCACTTTGGCTGGGGTGGGGTTCGAACCCATCACCCTTGGTATATGGGGCCAGCACCCACCCTTCTCAGTGAGCCACAGGAGCCACCCAACAGCTGAAGTTCTTAGCAAATTACCATTAATGGAACTTGTGTGGCCCAGATTTCTGGGTAATGTCTCAGGGTCACCTACTTTGCTTGCATTCTTCTTGTTTTCCATTTTACTTCTTCCTTTTTGTTGCCACCATAGCCATCGCCAGCAGAAATTGTCTTTGTTCTCTAAGGAGTTGATACATCTATTATACTATATTGCAATAATTTGTTTACTTCTGTGTAAAACCTGCAAATTTCTTGAAAACACAGCCAATGGGTGTATTTATGTTTGAATTCTGAGCGGTAATTACTTTGTCTTACACAAAGTACAAGTTCAGTGAGTATTAGTTGGGAATATATGAGTGAATGAAAAATGAATGAATGTGTTTTCATAGTATGAGGTTCTTTGCAATAAATTGAAAGTGGAACCAGAACTTCCAGTGGTTTCCCTTTAAGGAAAACCACACTAATAGTTGAATAAATGGATTGCAGTACAAGATTCAGAAATGTGTCACCTATGCAAAGGCCAGAAAAATGGTTAACCCTGTTTATATTTAAAATTGACTAGAAATATTTTGTTTTGGTTTAGTTCTAGGAAGAGTTCAGGTTTTGAGTGAGGGCATATTTTTATCAGCAACAGTTCACTTAATATTGCTTATATAATCTTTCTAAAGCAATGACTACAGAGTGTGTTTAGACTTGCCCAAGTGTTTGGGCTAAAGAAACCATCTATATGTTAGCGCAAAGATTCTCTAATTCTCAGTTGTTATTCCAGACGTTTGTAAGATAAGAGGATTGTAGTGAGGGGTTTGGTTAACACCGAAATCTTGTCATTTTATCTTCATCTCTTACACAAACTCAGAATGGTACAAAACATACCTTTATTTTCACATTTCACATTTCAACATTGCTTTCTGTATGCATATATACTAAAACCATCTGTCTAAATTGTGGTAGAATTTGCCAGTTCCAGACTGGCCTCATTAGTCATTTGACAACATATAATCACAGGGATTATGGAAAAATAAATAAATCTTGGCTAGATCATCCTGGTCTGGGAAGGTTTTTCTCATCATCTGTATTGTTTCCAAACATGAAAAGGCACAGGTTTACATCTTTAAAACACTTGGTGGAGTTTTTACTCCAGGAAAAGGATAAACATTTCCCTGTGACCCACTTGATCCTTTTTTATGTGGCTGAGTTGCCTCAGTTATGACCCAAAGGAAAAACTCACATTTAATAAGCTGGCAAGGTCTTTCTGGGGTGAAATTCTAAAAGTGTTGTCCCAGTAGAGAAGCGTTTACCTGAGGGGTGAGATAAAAGATAATGAGGGTATGAGAATGCAAAAAAATGAATTTGGGGTATGATTATCAAAGGGAGTGTCTTTCTAAGCAGATCATGAGCTGACATCCCCAGATGGCTGCATATGCTCTTAGCAGCAATTTCTTTTCTACAGATAGCAATAGTCTAATTGTGAAATGACTTATAAGAAATGTATCTGCTGTGAATTGAATCTCTGCTGTAGGAGGATGTCTCTTCATCTGTGTTTTATTTAGAACTAACAGAGCCTGAGAGACTAATGGATATCACGAGGGAAGATGTGCTAGTGAGTAGAAGGAAGACTGATAAAATAAGTAAAAAATAAGGTAAAAAATTCTCCCCTGCCCCTAAAGATCCCCATGGCGTTTTTGCTGTGACCTGCATTCTATCATCTGAGTTAATTCTTTGAGTTCTGGAAGGCTGTGTTAGTTAAGATGTGTTTGATTGCAGTGTGTTTGAATCTCAGTGGTTTAACACAAGTTTATTCTCATTTGTGTTAAAGGTCAAGGATAATGAGAAGGCTTTCCTTTAAAAAAATCTCAGGGACCCATGTTTCTTCCATTGTGTGATGCTGCAGATTCAGTGGAGTCATTACTATAGCTGGAGCAAGGGAAGATGGAGCACAGAATATTGTCCAAGGAGTTTAATGCTGGGCGTGGAAGGGCCATGAATCCAAACACTTGGACTCGGTCTACCTGTAAGGAGACTGGGAAATGTAGTCTTGTTTCAAGGGCAGGAATTGGAAGGGTCGGTGAACTTTTAGCTAATTTCTGCTACAAAGATAGTTGGGTGTATGGTAGATTGAAAACACAGCCACACTATTTTCCAGCTCTTTCCATTTAAGAGATGAAAGCTATAACCTAACTCATTCCATCTGGGCCTGCCTTGATTCTTGCTAAAGTGACATTTGCTAATTCTAACAGCTTGGTTTCAAGGGGCCATTCAGTGTCAGCCTTTGTCCTCTTGGAACGCTGTCCTGGGACTGCCATGTAAGGGAGCTAACTCCAGTCTCCTAGATGACAGGAGACCCTGTGAAGAAAAATCAAGTCATCCTAGCCAACAAGCTTTAATTGTATGTGAATGATGTTAGTAAGGCCAACTTGGAACTTCATGCCCAAGTGACCCTTCTGTAGGCAATTCAACTATATGAATGGGCCAGGTGAAATAGGCAGAAGTGCATAGCCAAGCACAGAATTGTGATGGATAATAAATTTTATTTCAGGTCACTGCATTTTGGATGATTTCTTGTGCAGCAATGGACAGCTGATACAAGCTTAAAAGTGTTAGGACTAAAATGGGAGAGTTAACTGTTGTAAACCTAAAGCTAGTGCCTTATAAAGCAGTGAGTTTGTCAGGGCTTTTTCCACCCTGCTGCTAAGCTGAGCAAGGCACAATAGGATGTAACATTAGTGGGGATCCTAGAGGAGAATGGGGATGGTGATAGTGGTGGGAATATTAACAAGGGAAATAGAAAATTCCAAGTAATAACTTCATTGATTCACAAACTGTTCCTGGTTTATGACTTGGAAATGTAAGTTATAAACATCTAAATGGTAAAGATAGCATTTTTTGGCCTGGGAAGACATTTTGGCTAAATATCTTCCATAAACTTTTACTTTTTTTTTTCTTATGAATTGAGGTGCATTCTGGTTGGGTGCTTAAATATTAATAATTGAAATCTCATCATATTGGGTAGTACTTTTAACAAATATGAAATATCCATCTTTATTCTTCTTAGTTTGGTTGGTTTAAAGCCTATTGTATCTGCGAATAA
>CAUYRH010051889.1:0-16025 GCA_963574655.1 Perodicticus potto
AGCTTCCTTTTGGAGGTTGGCAGAAAGCATCCTTGAAGCAGAGACAGCCTCTCATGCACTTTCTAGAAAGGGTTCTGCTGTGGGAGCTTTCTTTCTGGGGAGCAACAGTTTGCCCATCTGAGCTACAAGCCTCTGCGCTGATGTCCAGTTCTGCTGAGGTGACACTAGGACCACGTTGTCTGTGGTATGAGAAGAAACCACGTCCATGGCGGTGCTTTGAACCCCTTAATAAATATGTTTGGAAATGTCAAAAAAAAAAAAAAAAAAGAAAAGAAAGCTGTCTTGGGCCGTGCCTGTGGCTCAGTGGGTGGGGTGCCAGGCCCATATACCGAGGGTGGCAGGTTCAAACCTGCCCCGGCCAAACTGCTACAAAAAATAGCTGGGCGTTGAGGCAGGCGCCTGTGGTCCCAGCTACTCAGGAGGCTGAGGCAAGAGAATCACCTAAGCCCAGGAGTTGGAGGTTGCTGTGAGCCATGTGACGCTGTGGCACTGTACCAAGGGTGATAAAGTGAGACTCTGTCTCTACAAAAAAAAATAAAGAAAAAGGAAAAGAAAGCTGTTTCAGTGAATTTTTTCAAGTGTTTTTTTTTTTTTAACATGGAAGTGGAATGGTAGAAGGCCAAAGAGGAAAGCCACCACTTTATAGAACATGCTAAAGTTAACCTGATTAGAACTCTAATTTAATTAATCAGCAGATCAGATCTCTTTATTTGCTTCCATATCAGTGTGAAACAGACCTTTCACAGCACACTATCTGAATTGAAAGTACCCTTGTATTGCCGAGAGTGGTGGCTCACACCTGTAATCCTAGCACTCTGGGAGGCCAAGGTGAGTGAATTGCTAGAGCTTAGGAGTTTGAGACCAGCCTGATTTAAGAGTGAGATCCTGTCTCTACTAAAAGTAGAAAAAATTAGCCAAGTATGGTGGTGTGTGCTATAGTCCCAGCTACTTAGGAGGCAGGAGGATTGCTTGAGCCCAAGAGTTTGAGGTTGCTGTGAGCTGTGACTCCTTGGCGCTCTAGCCTGGAGCAACAGAGTGAGACTCTATCCAAAAAAAAAAAGTATTCTTGTATCCAGATAGATTATTTTTTAAGATTCTTTGTCTTGGGCAAAAAGACTATAGTCATTTTTAGTCCCATATTTTCTTTTGATAAGAAAGACTTAAAAAGTTTTTAGTTCCACCAAGGTCTTTTAGCCTATACATGAAAATAAACTTACTCCCTCTTGGTTTATCCTTTTCAGCATAAATGTCATGAAACAGCTTATTGGTTCATCTAACTTGTTTGTGATGCAGGTGGAAATGGATGTATACACAGCTCTAAAAAAGGTACTGACATAATATATGTGCAACATTGCTTATAATAGTAAAAACTTGGAAATAGCTAGTGTGTAGTGATAACTAGATGGTTATAAATGTAGAAAAAGGAAGTATGCCAAAATGTTTTTTTAAAAGTCTTTATATTTAGGGATTTGGTATCATGAGTTATTTTAACTTTCTTCTTTATACTTTTCTACCTTAGGAATGCTTTTTTCCCAGATGTTTTTCAACAACAAACATGTTGTTATTTACAGAATCAGAAATGTTTTATATAAAAGACATTATTTGAATGTTTTATATGGTTTCTAGGAACGTTTTATAGGTTGAGCTTCAGTTATAGTTTTGCTTTTATGATGAAATTTTTATATATACTTTTCCTCAAAAATGTTGAAATTTTTTTTTTTTTTTTTTTGCAGTTTTTGGCTGGAGCTGGGGCTGAACCCGCCACCTCCAGCATATGGGGCCAGCACCCTACTCCTTTAAGCCACAGGCGCCCCCCTGAAATTTTTCTTTTAAAGACCTGTTTGCACATCAAGCATGTTTTACTTCATCCCATTGAAAGGTTTTGACATTTTTAAATCTAGTTTTATTTTCACAACTCTGAAGAGACAAATCAGCTATTCTTACATCGTAGATGGCGATACTCAGAGTCCTTGCGATTACTAAGTGGCAGGCTTGAGGCAGAGGCTAGGTTTTATAGTCCTGCTCCATTGCTTTCTTCCTTAATTTTGCCGTTAGCTTTTTGTCCCCCAAATGGACAAATGTCTGCATTTAACATGGCTGTATACCTTCTAGGTTATATCACTGTGATTGTTTTTATGGTAGAGGTAAGATTCCATTGCTCCATTTTTCTTCAATGAAGCTTAGTATCTGAGCTATTCAATCTTTAAAGGAGGGTAGAGAGTCCATTTTTATGTCTGACTTACAGTAGCATTTATTCTTTCGTGCTGTTATAATGCTTTTATGCCAGTTATGATAAACACTAATACTCATACACAGTACCTTGCACCATTCTAAATACTTACACATAGTAATTCTTTCAATGCTCTATGAGGTAGACATATTACACTCACTTTACAAATGAAGAAATTAAGGCCGAGAGAAATTAGGTCGTTTGCCCTGCTGTTAATTGGCAGGTCCATTAAAAGGCCATGCTCTTAAACTACACTACATATTGTGTCAACAGCAATAAGACAAACTCCTTCCCATGTTTAATTTCTTACTCTTAAAATCTCACATAGTATTTAGTGAAACTGAGTTGTTAGTGAGTAGAATAAATTAGTATAAAATTACTGATGTTGTATGTACAGAAAAGATGTTATATATATAGAAACTGATGTTATATATATATAAAACCTTCATCTTTTTTAATATAGTAGTCTGTGGTGTATTAGTGACTAATAAATGCTTTTAGGAGATTCACTTATTCCTTAGCATACACATATACAGTTTTTAATCATTGGATTATGATTAATACCATGATAAATTTAAAGCTTGTAAGCCTGTCATGTAATAGTTCTACTTTCTTTCTTTGAATTACTTGTAACATAGAAATTAAATTTTTTAGGTGTTATGTTTTAATTAAGGTGGAAGCAATATGAAAATGTAAAATCATGGCTCAGCACTTGTAGCTCAGCAGCTAGGATGCTGGCCACATAAACATTGGCTGGTGGGTTCAAATTGGCTCTGCCAAACAACAATGACAACTATAGCAACAACAAAAACAAAAAATAGCTGGATGGGCATATGTAGTCCCCCTCCCCCCAAAAAATAGTTGTGGCGGGCACATGGAGTTCCAGCTACTTGGGAGGCTGAGGCAAGAGAAACACTTAAACCCAAGAGTTTGAGGTTGCTGTGAGCTGTGACGCCACAGCACTCTACCCAGGGTGACAATAGTGAGTCTCAAAGGAAAAAAAGAAAATGTAAAATCATAAAAATGATAAAATCTTATAATTTTTTTTTATTTAATTTTTTTCACCTAGTGGATGTTCCTTCAACTTGTACCTTCGTGGAATGGGTCTCTAAAACAGCTTTTGACAGAAACCGATGTCTGGTTTTCTAAGCGGAAAAAAGGTAAACCAAACTTTTTTTTTTTAATTTATCTTTGTTTAAAATGAAATTTATTAAAATCAGACCCTGACTTGTTTGTAGACCTAATGTTATAGCTGGAGAGAACCTTAGCATTATCTACTTTAGCCCTTATGTACAATGAGAAAATTGAGGTTAGATAAGAAAAATGTTTTACCTATTACTATCTAAATTGTTACTCCTTGAACTGCCCTTCAAAAACTATTGCTTTTCTCATTGTATCACTAACATCTTGATGATTGCATTTGTCTTTGACCACAATGAATTTTCCCTAACAAACTATACCCTCTCACACAATTCTTAATATGGAGGCCATGGATAGGCTTTCATATGCACTAACCCCCAAAAGTGGATGCAGAACTTGATAGGTATGTGTTTGCTGCATGCATTGGGGGTAGAGGCTGCCATACCTTTCTTCAACTGCTATAAGGTCTGATGTGGCGGACACATTATATTTATATTTATAAATATAAAATATTTATTTTATATTTGTATAAAATAAATACATTGTATGCTAAATGTATTTATAAAATAAATAGCATTTATTTGTATACATTTAGCATACAATGTATTTATTTTTTACTTTGATAAAACAGATTAAAAAATTTTAATAGGTGCAAAGAAGTGGGTAAATTATACTTTAGGTCATGATTATCTTAGTTTATTGTCATTTTTGGTCTGTGTATAGCCACCTTTTTTGCTTATTTTTAATAATATATTGAGCCTCTGTGAACTAATCTTCAAGTACTAGAACATTCATAACTTTAGTCTACTCAGTGTGCTGCTTTTCTTGTGTGTCCCTCTGATTTAACCCAATCACTATCTTGAATTCTGTTTTTATTATTTTGCCTTTAAAAAATTACGTTATTGGCAGGCGGCGCCTGTGGCTCAAAGGAGTAGGGTGGCCCCATATGCCGGAGGTGGCGGGTTCAAACCCGGCCCCAGCCAAAAAAAAAATTACGTTATTGAGTCTGAGTATGGCAGCTCACACCTATAATCTCAGCACTTTAAGGGCTGACGCAGGAGGATTACTTGAACTCTGAAGTTCAAGTTCAACCTGAGCAATAGCAAGACCACCACCTTTACAAAAAAATTGAAAAATCAGCCAGCATAGCCTGTAGTCCTAGCTATTTAAGAAAAGGTGGGAGGATTGCTTGAGCCCAGAAATTTGAGGTTGTTGTAACCTGTGATCAGTCTGCCCTTAAGCCTGGCTACAGAGGGAGAACCCATCCCAAATAATAGTAATAATAATAATGTTACCACATTATGCATGTATGTCTTAATATACATAACAGTGTTATGCTAATAAACTGGAAACAATAATCTCTGATTTGTAGCATTTTTGCATTTTCCTTGGTACAAATTTGCCCAGTGTGGCTGATTTTGAGCTACAAACATGACATCACCGAATGCAGAGTTAGAAAGAGATGCACACAGCTCCTCTGAGCCAGCAGGGGCCAGCTGCAGCATACCACAGTTTAGTTGTTATGAAATTACTTCACATTGTGGTTTTAATTTTCATTTCCTGTATTACTAAAGACATTAAATAATTATATGTTTATAGGCCATATATTTCCTCTTCTGTGAAATGTGTTTTTCCTGTTTGAATTTCAGATTTGCCTTTTCTTAATGATTTGTAAGCATTCTTTATATATTCTTGATCACCAGGACTTTGTCTTTAATATGTTTTACATTTATCTTCCAGTTTGTAGGTTATTGTTTTACTTTATTAAATATGTCTTTGATGAATATACATTCTTAATTTAACATGTAGTGCTATTTTTGTCTTATTTAAATAAATTTTGTATAATTGTTTTATTTAATCAGATTTCCTAGCTCAGAGCCAGATAAATTATTTTTTCTATCAAACTCTTGAAGTAAAAATATGTAAAGGACCATATGAATAAAATCTAACTTGATTTACTTGAAGAACAAAATATTAAGCTTGTGTCTTAAATTATAGTTTAGTGTTACGGTAATGTGTCAATTAAAGAAGGATTAGGAAATTATAGAGGAGAAAAATAGAGGAAATAATTTAAATGAAAAACAGAGGGAGAAAAAGAACTGAAAAAGTGAAAGAGGATGGAGAAGTTAAAAAGCAAAGGGACTCACTAGAAGCAATAAATGTTAGGTAAATGTTGACATAACCTTATGCTAATTTGTGTTCCACATCAACCACAGCAATCTATCAAAAGAGAAATTAGACTAAGTGCCGCAAACCAGAATAGGAAACTGTGGTCCCCTTATGGTTTTCTTGCTCTAGGCTCTCTCAGCCCTTGTATACAGTTTAAGAGAACATGTAACTTTTCAGGGAGACATTTATTGCACAAAGCAAAATATCTGTCTAATGCCCTTGTTTTTCTGTGAGGTTGTTTCAAAGTTTTAATATTGTAAGTGATACATACTCAAGAAGTAGGATAGAAAAATCACTTATTATCCTGTCATCCATCATGTCTTGGTATATTTCTTTTAAGTTTTCTCAATTATTTGACTTTTCAGACATATATGGATCAGGACTATAAGAAACAATAGAAATTTAGAAAGTTTTCTACACAATTATATCTAAGGATTGCTACTGAATTTGGCTGATGCAATTAGTATGGCCACATGTTGGCCAGCAAGAAAATGTTTTTTTTTTTTTAGATGGAGTCTCATTATGTCGCCCTCGGTAGAGTGCCGTCGGGTCACAGCTCACAGCAACCTCAAATTCTTCGGCTTAAGCAATTCTCTTCCCTCAGCCTTCCAAGTAGCTGGGACTACAGGCGCCCGCCATAACGCCCAGCCATTTTTTTGGTTGTAGTTGTCATTATTGTTTGGCAGGCCCAGACTGGGTTCGAACTAGCCAGTCTTGGTGCATGTGGCCAGCACCCTAACCATTGTGAAATTGGCCAGCCAGCTCTGGTGCACATGGCTGGCGCCCTAGCTGAGCTACAGGCACCAAGCCAGCAAGAAACTTCTTGAAATATTTTTTTCAATTCTGTGAATTCTTTTTTTTTTTTTTGAGACAGAGCCTCAAGCTGTCACCCTGGATAGAGTGCTGTGGCATCACAGCTCACAGCAACTTCCAATTCCTGGGCTCAAGCAAGTCTCTTGCCTCTGCCTCCCAAGTAACTGGGACTACAGGCGCCCACCACAACGCCCGGCCATTTTTTTTTTGGTTGCAGCCGTCATTGTTGTTTGGCGGGCCTGGGCTGGATTCGAACCCGCCAGCTCAGGTGTACGTAGCTGGCACCTTAGCCCGTTGAGCCACAGGTGCTGAGCCTATAATTTTTTTCTTATTAATAGCAAGAAGTCTGAATATATTCCCACAGTTATGTACATAGTATACCTTGTTGAACAGAAAACATACACTAGGAATTATGTACAAATCCCTGTTTGATAGCAATAACTCTAGACCTTTCCTTCGCACTTATGAAAACACATTGGAATACGAACTGAGAATAATTTTTAGGAGTAACTTCTCCATAAAAGAAAAAAAATCATATATTTCATAAACTTTATATTTTGTATTTTAATAGAGAATTGATACATTAATTAGTGTTTATTACATGCAGCTGAAACATAAGTTAGAAGAATCCCATAGGATATTTCATGTCCTGTGTATCTTGTGAAGACTTTTCAGTGAGGCTTTGGGCTCTGGAGTTTCACTAGAATTTTCAGTTTCTGTGAGAGAGGATTCTGGAGAGACGATCTAAGTACCTATCTCAAGCTTTCCTTTCCCATCTTGCTGCACTCTAAACTCCAAACCCCAGAAAGGTGTACAGCTGAGTTCCCAGTCCAAGGGTCTAAATAAGACCAACCTTAACTTCCAAGTGCTTTTAAAAAAATTTCCCTAAGTTTTTAGTCACACACTTGAGGTCTACAAAATTCTTGAAAACTTTGAAACTAACTTATTTATATTCTAATACAAATGTGTATTTGTGCATGTTTTTGTCCCCATCTTTAAAAACATTTAGAATATTTAGGAATAAAACAAATCAGTGGGTTAAAAAAGAATAGATATTTAATTGAACTATTTTTTATAGATTTTGAAGGTATGACCTTCCTTGAAACTGAGCAAGGAAAACCATTTGTGCCAGTATTCAGACATTTAAGGTTACAGTATATTATTAGTGATCTGGCTTCTGCAAGAATTATTGAACAAGATTCTCTAGTACCTTCAGGTAAGTGAATATGATGAATTTATGATTTTAAATGTTTTTTTATTATAACTGTAATATGTATCATAGAAAAGAATATTGAAGAAAATAAATTACCTTTAATCCTAAAAAGTTGCACATTTTTATGCCAAAGTAGAATCATACTATATAGGGAATTTGCTGTGCTCATATTCTATATTGTGGACATTTTGCCAAATATTTTTCATTAAATACCCTCCAGAATATTTAAAGGGCTAAATAGCATTGTGTAATACGAATGTTCTTTAATTTGATAAACCAGGACACTGTTTTGGGTCAGACTTTTAAAAATGTTTTTAAAGTATTTAATGTTGCTGGATGTGGTGGCATATACCTGTCATCCTAGCACTCAGGAAGGTTAATGTGGACAGATTACTTGAGCTCAGGAGTTTGAGACCAACCTCAGCAAGAGTGAGACCCCGTCTCTACTAAAAATAGAGAGAAACTAGCCAGGTGTTGTGGCGGGCAACGGTAGTCCCAGCTACTTGGGATGCAAGGCAAGAGGATTGCTTGAACCCAGGAGTCTGAGGTTGCTATGAGCTATGACATTATGGCATTCTACCCAGGGTGACAGAATAAAACTGTCTCAAAATAAATAAATAAAGTATTTAAATTATAATTGCTTTTTCTATTAGTACTCCTTAAATTTATTTTCTGATGTTTTCTTATTCTAAAGTCTTCAACTTCATAGTGAAGCAAATGTAACCGTTTATTATGGCTTAAATGTTTTGGAAAAACTTCTGGTTTAACTTAGGAAGTTAAATATCTAATGCTTGTGAAAGATTGAGTTTAAGAACTATAGTTACAAATAAGTAATTGAAACTAGAATTTCTGTTGAAAGATTTACTTACAAGTTTATAAACATTTATTATAATTAGTTATAGATTTGCCTGAAAAGTTGTAATTATTTTTGACACCTCAATTTTGATTTAGCTGTATGTTTATGCATTTAAATTATTCTTGAAATCTGTATACATGTTTAGAAAGGCATTAAATGGAAAGAAAACCCAGAGTTAACTTTCCTGGTATATTGGAAAGTAATGCATTCTTATAAAAATCACTTTAGCAGTTTTATAGACACAGTTTGAGTTACGAATAATCTGAATTTTATATTCCTTATAGTATAGTACTTCTGTAATAGTTTTAGTATGTGTTAAACATCAATCCCTAGCTGTGATGTGATACTAGGTGCCAAGGGCAATTACATATGCCACGTTCCAATTGTACTTCCTTACAAGGCTTTTTAGAAATGAATTTTGAGAAATTGAGAAAATGGTCTGTTTTAAAGTAGTTTAATTTAGGTGTGGTATAATGTGAGTGGATAAGCTTTATATTTCTGGAAGGCAAGGTAGATACTTGTATTTCTAGTCTGAAATATTTTATTCAGTATAAAATCAAAGAATTTAGACCCTAAGTTTCTAGTCAGATTTCAGTCATTTTTTTCTGATTTGAAATTATAGGAGGAGGCTTTCTAAAGCTTTTTAATATGCCATCTTGAGGATATAAATTGATAATTACAGATCACACTGAGAGGACAGGAAGAGGTCACCTAGTTCACATTATTGAGATAGATTGATATATTTTCTCAATAGGAAGGTATGTTAGATTTGAAATAAATTGAAATAATTTTCATTAACCTGAAATTCATTGATTATTTTTTAGAAATAGTGCCGAGTATGTGTTAACATTAATCAAAGTTAAGCATTCATTAATCTGGGGAGTTTTAAGCACATCCATTTACCATCTTTAGATCAAAAATTTAGAAACATATTTAAAAGTTAAATGAGGGCTTTGTAACAGAAGCATTTTATTTTAGGACACAAGTGTGTCAAGCATAGTTGAACTCCCATTATTTCATGGAATTAGATTTATCTTAGGTCATTAGGTTTGTTAAATGTCTTATTCCATACTCTCATTATCATACTTCCCTCAACTTTGATACATCTGTTATCATTCCTCCAAGACTTTAATGTTAATGTGCTCTGGAATCACAGACAACAAATCTCAAAATCTTCCATTCTTCCTTTAATTTTTTTGTTTCTTTGTTTTAGCTGTCCTTGAAGGATGTTATTTCCCCTCTGTGGAGGACTTTTCTGTCTCCCACACCCTGTTAATATAGGGCCAGGAGGCCAGATAGTAATGGTCCTAGTTCCTCATTGCCCTTCTCAAACCATTATTGCATGTGATCCTTTGTCCTTTCTCCCGGGACCCCTAGTCATTTCTTTGGATTCATTTGAGTCTTGGACACTTGATTTACTATCTGTTTCCTTCACCCCATCTAGTAACATAATGTGTCCATATGAAGAAATCCATTTGTTACCTCCCCTCCTAGTTGTTTGACCGAAACTTTGGTATATTGGTCTTTGCCGAACATTAGACACTTCTCCCTACAACCTGGCAACACTGTGAACCTTGCTGCAACCCAGAATTTTTCAGCATCAGAAATCTATTAGTTTATTGGGTATGGTGGCTCACACTTATAAGCCCAGCACTTTGAAAGGCCCAGGCAAGAGGATCACTTGAGGGCAGGAGTTTAAGACCAGCCTAAGCAACACCTAGGCTCAGACTACAAATATGCTAGGGGCACTTTTGTAGTCTGAGCTACTCGAGAGGTTAAGGCAAGAGGCCAGGTGTGGTGGCTCATGCCTGTAATCCTAGCACTCTGGGAGGCTCTCTGGGTGGGTGGATTGCCTGAGCTCATAGGTTTGAGACCAACCTGAGCCATAGCGAGATCTCATCTCTAAAAAAAGTACCTGAGCGTTGTGTTGGGCGCCAGTAGTTCCAGCTACTTGGGAGGCTAAGGCAAGAGAATCACTTGAGCCCAAGAGTTTGAGGTTGTTGTGAGCTATAATGCCATGGCATTCTACTAAGGGCTACAAAGTGAGACTGTCTCAAAAAAAGAAAAAAAAAAAGGCTGAGGCAGGAGGATTGCTTAAACTTAGCAGTTCAAGCACGCCAGCCTGGGCTACACAGTGAGACCTTGTCTCAAAAAAAAAAAAAAGGAAAAAAATATAGTAGTTTCCAGGCCATCCTAGCATTAGCATGTCCATAGCCCCATTCCCTTTTATGCTGTTCTTTGACTTCCAATCCATATTAAACCTCCATTTTCTGCCAGTCTTTAAAAATTCTGCCTTTTCTTCCCTATCAAAATTGGACTTCATAATAGATCATGTTAGATCACTTTCACAATTGCCTCTGTGTCCTTCAACACAGCTGAAGTTTTTAGCAAAATCCTAAAACTGAATTAAACATTCTCTGTTCATATGCCCTCAACTTTGTGCTGAGAATAGCTGCCGCGCATTCTACAACTTTGGTGTAGGTACCACTGCAAAGACTTCTCAGCGCTAAGCTTGGGCCTTGGCACTCATTACACCAGTTTTGCTCGGTTATTCCCTTTATTCAGTCTTCTTCATTCATATTAGCACTTTTATCATACCTCTGTCGCTCAAGTTTTCTACCTGATCGTCTTACTGTCATTTTGTGAAAATAAGTTGCTGAAAATGAAAAGGTATATAAATCCATGTAATTACTTTTTTTCAGAAAATAGCTTTGGACCTAGATTTTTTTACTGTTAAGTTGCAGGAAGACTAGGCCCAATGGAGAGACTGAGCACCCAAACACCATGTTTATGAGAGGAAGGGCTTTATTCACCAGCTGGAAGCTTACGGCATAGACGAATTCCAAATGGCCATGCTCCCTGACTGGCTTGGTCTTTCCCTTTTTATCAACAGTCAAAAAGTTCCACCCCACAGGTACCCTTCTTATTGGCCAGTTTGAATCAAGCAGGAGATGCTATTCCAACCCGTACAGAACTACAGTATTTCACAGAACTTGGAAATTTCCAAGTTCCAGGAAGTTAGGTTTATAAATTCCTAAGGGCTGAGTCACCATGGAGAGGACCCTACAAGTGTGTCCTTGTGGTCTCCTTGAGAAGACCTGTTCTCCCAGACCTCACCCTTCTCGGGTATCCTCTCTCAGTTACATATAAATATTTTTGAGCCAAGCTTCTTCATAATTTTGTATTAAGATTTTATTCCTAGGTGCTCTGTACAAACTACTCTTACTTGTCCCTGTAAGGGACAATGTAAATTTTTGGTTATCTACATTAATTATCTACATCTGACTTATGTGTCTTTGTGTGTGTGTAACAGAGTTTTACTTTGTTGCCCTCAGAATGCTGTGGCATCAAAGCTCACAGCAACCTTAAACTCTTGGACTTAAGCAATTCTCTTGCTTCAGCTTTCCAAGTACCTGGGACTATAGGCCCCTACCACAACGCCCAGTTATTTTTTGAGATGAGGTACTGGGCGAGTTAGGAAGTAGCCTACCTTTTTGTTTGCTTTTTAAAATTTATAAATTAGATTTTCAAATGGTGTGCAGGCCCCTTTTTCCACATTTTGATGTAAAACAAGGGAAATAATCTAAATAAATTCCTTTTAACTTATTTCATTTATCCTACTAGGAAAATACTGTGTTTACATTCAGAACTGTTGTAGATTAGCTGCTGGTCTGTTTTACTGTCTTGTAAGAGACTGCTTTGATGTGCCCATTTCAAGTTTTTGTTTGAGACTTTGGTCTGATAAAGTTTAAAATAAGTGCCTAAGCTTGTTTTACTGAGTCAAAAAAAAAAACTTTTTTTTTTTTTTTTTTTTTTTTTGAGATAGGAGTCTTACTTTGTCACCCAGGCTAGAGTGCCATGGCACCAACCTAGTTCACAGCAACCTCAAACTCCTGGGTTCAAGCGATCCTTCTGTCTCAGTCTCCTGAATACCTGGGACCACAAGGATCCGCCCTACCACCTGGCCAATTTTTTCTATTTTTTACTGGAGATGGGGTCTTGCTCTTTCTCAAGCTAGTCTCTAACTCTTGAGCTCAAGGGATCTGCCTGCCCTAGCCTCCTACAGTGTAGGATCACAGGCGAGAGCCACTGTGCCTGGTCCCTGAGTCAAAATATCTTAAAAGCACTTTTTTAGAATCTTTCCAGCCAACTCTAGATCTCTATCAGAAAGGATTCTAGGCAAGCTTTGCCTAGTGTTTCTTTCCCTTTGAGGAGATACGATTTCATATAAACATACTAAAAACTCTCTAAAGGAACGTGTTTCACTTATTTTCATCCCTTATTTTACCAGGGATTTTTCCCTTACTACCCACCTCCTATAATAGCTACTAACATTGTATTCCACTGACTTAGTTTTAAAATGCTGCTTTAAGGTATAAGACCTAAAATCTTTGAGCTATTTAGTGCCAGAAAGATTTCAAGTTTGACTTTTTACTCTTTTGGATTAAGGCAACACAAGAAGAATAAATATGTATTCATGTTTTTTACTCATTAAAATGCTTTTGGTTTAGAAGAAATTATACAAAGAATGTTGGGATTTAAATTTTAAAAGATTTTTGTTTGGTTTTTTTTTGTTTGTTTTGAGACAGAGCCTCAAGCTGTTGGGCTGGGTAGAGTGCCGTGGCATCACGGCTCACAGCAATCTCCAACTCCTGGGCTTAAGTGATTCCCTTGGCTCAGCCTCCCGAATAGCTGGGACTACAGTCGCCCGCCACAATGCCCGGCTATTTTTTTGTTTTGCAGTTTGGCTGAGGCCGGGTTTGAACCTGCCACCTTTGGTATATGGGGCCGGCGCCCTGCTCGCTGAGCCACACGCGCCGCACTAAATTTTAAAACATTTTTATGGGAGATCTCTTACATGATATTTGAGAATATATACATATGTGTAACTCATTGATTCCAATATTAGAAAATGAATCATGAAAAGCCATATTTTATCTCTAAATCAACGAATTTCAAACTCCAGGCATTACTCATTAGGAGGCTGAGAAATCATTTCAATGAGTAGGAATCAGTTTGGGTTTTTAAAATAAAATACAGAAGAACAGAATTGTTAAAAATTCAAAGGCATTGGGCAGTGCCTGTGACTCAGTGAGTAGAGCTCCGGCCCCATATACCAAGGGTGGCAGGTTCAAAGCCAGCCCTGGCCGAACTGCAACAAAAAAATAGACGGGCGTTGTGGTGGGCACCTGTAGTCCCAGTTACTCGGGAGGCTGAGACAAGAGAATCGCCTAAGCCCAGGAGCTGGAGGTTGCTGTGAGCCATGAAGCCATGACACTCTACCAAGGGCAACAAAGTGAGACTCTGTCTCAAAAAAAAAAAAAAAAATATTCAAAGGCATTGCAAGTAGGATACGTACATGTATGTGTGTGTATGTGTACTGAGTCATATAAATTTACTACTGGTATTTACCTATGAAGATAATTATCTTTGGCCTAGATACTCATCAGTCACTCCTTGTAATAGCAAGAATATTATTCCAAGGGACTCTGAAAGAAACTTTCAAAAGTATATTTGTAAGATATTTTAAGGATAGACACCAGTAAATCACTGGAAGTCATCTGGATATCTTTATTAAGTAGAGACTTGAGTGAAAATCCAAATTTTAATCACACTGGTGTTTTTCCCTTTTCTTTATTTAGAGATTAAGGAAAAACTACTTATCCCACTTCACTGTCTTGTTCTGCCCAGAGTATAGCAAGCCACTTGTTTATTCCTTCCAGTTGGGAATAAACAAGAGCAAAAAGATGAATATGGTGCTCAGCCAATCCTTTTGTTGTATTTTATTTTTTAAAATTAATTAATGTATTTATTTTTTGAGACAGAGTTTCACTATATGACCCTCAGTAGAGTGCCATGGCGTCACAGCTCACAGCAACCTTGAACTCTTGGGCTTAAGTGAGTCAGTCTTGCCTCAGTCTCCCAAATAGCTGGGACTACAGGCACCCACCACAATGCCCTACTGTTTTTTTTGTTGTAGTCGTCATTGTTATTTACTTGTCCTGGGCAGGTTTTGAACCCTTCCAGCCTTGGTGTATGTGGCCGGCACCATAACCACTGCGCCGAGCCTTTATTTTTTGTTTTTGAGAGACGAGGTCTCTCTCTGTTGCCCAGACTGGAGTGCTGTAGCCCAGTCATAGCTCACTGCTGCCTCCAACTTCTGGGCTCAAATGAGGCTGCTGCCTCAGCCTTCCAAGTATCTGGGACTACAGGCACGGGTCAGTGAACCTGGCTAATTTTTTTCTTTTTTTGAGACAGAATCTCAAGCTGTCACCCTGGGTAGAATGCCTTAGTGTCATAGTTCACAGCAACCTCCAACTCTTGGGCTCAAGCCATCCTCTTGCCTCAGTTTCTCTATTTTTAAGTAAGGACAGGGTTTCAAACTTGTGAGCTCAAGCAATCCACCTGCCTTGGCCTCCCAGAGTGCTAGGATTATAGGAGTGAGCCACCATGCCTGGCCTGAACCAATTTTTTTAAAGTTTTTTGTAGAGATGAGGTCTTTTTGTGTTGCACAGGCTGGTCTTGAGCTCCTAGGCTAATGTGATACTCCTGCCTTGGTCTCGCAGAGTACTGGGATTATAGGTGTGAACCATCATGCCCAGCCTCTACTTTTATTTTTAATAAATCTGTAGTTTGGGGCTGGGAATGGTGGCTCACACCAGGAGTTTGAGGTTATAGTGAGCTACGAGGATGCCACTGTACTTTTACCTTACCCTGGGCAATAGAGTGAGACTCTGTATTAAAAATAAATAAGTAAACAAATCTATTTTTATCTAATATAACTAAGATTTCAGCTTACACAGACTTGTGGAAAAAATGTATCCCTATTATTGGGGAAATAATACCTATAATTGTTAATTCTTACTCTATTTTAAATAATAAAAATTAAAATCTTATTAATAGTTATCTAAATCTATCCCCAAATTATTTTTTGAATGTGCATGCTTCATCTGCTATCTTAGAGATGGCTTATTTCCAAAAATGTGAATTTTTATTTTTAGATAATTTAATAAAGGAGAAATCCAGTTTTCTAGTAGAACTTTTGTAAAACACTGCAAGTATTATTTTAGGTATGATATTTATAATTAAAAATTAATATGAACTATGAAAAGGAAACTATTAAATGTAGGAACATGCCTTTAAGGATTTATATTCTAATTTAAATGAATACTATGTAAGTATAGTTTAGTCTGAGACAAAGGTAGATAACTTTATTTATTTATTTATTTATTTTCCTACTTTATTTTTATATATATATGTATATATATATATATATATATATTTTTTTTTTTTTTGTAGAGACAGAGTCTCACTCTGTCACCCTCGGTAGAGTGCTGTGGAGTCACAGCTCACAGCAACCTCCAGCTCTTGGACTTAGGCGATTCTCTTGCCTCAGCCTCCCAAGTAGCTGGGACTACAGGCACCCGCCACAGCGCCTGGCTAATTTTTGATGCAGTTCGGCTGGGGCCGGGTTTGAACCCGCCACCCTGTATATGGGGCCAGTGCCCTACTCGCTGAGCCACAGGCGCCGCCCCTATTTATATATATTTTTTGAGGCAGAATCTTACTATGTCACCCTCGGTAGAATGCTGTGGCCTCACAGT